>PVJH01004549.1:0-123694 GCA_004026705.1 Nesogale talazaci
CGGTAACCTCACCTTGAACTTTGATTTATTTGAAAACTTTGCTGCAATTCCTAAGTCTGTCCATCCCATTTAGGGTTTTTCTCTTTAGTGCCAACCTACTTTATCAAAAATAATGTGCTCTTTTATAGCAATCAGTCTCACCTTCCTCACTTCTTAAGAACAATTTTGGTTATATTTCTTCTAAACTGATTACTAATTCTGGAGTCTGTAATATTTTCAATGTTCTTTACTAACATCATAAATTCAATGCTTCCACTCCTTTTCAGTCTTCTTTTTTCATTGTCCGGCTCCGACATGACTATGCGACGCCAATGTTTGCTTTAATCTTCTCTTTGATATTATCAAATCATATTTATATTATATTTATATAAGTAGTTCTACAGCCCAATCAAATTAAATGGAAGCCCTTTTATTGTTAGTATTTAGGCTTGATTCCCCCCTAGCAGGATTCATCTTCACTTTTTATTTCCCTAGTTCTCTCTGTTAAAACCTTATCTTAAACTTGATAACTATATGTACACATTATAGCTATTTGCACAGAGTAATAACCTAATGAATAGTCTCCTAGAGGGATAGGATTGTTTTCTCTCTCAAATGCCACAATATAGACTATAGAATATATTCTTATAAATATGCATGCACTATAACCTAATGCTGCTCTGGCTTATGCAATGGTCAGCACGTTCTAGTTTGAAAGTGTCAGCCAGGAGTGCTCGCAGGAGAAAGGTGGGCGGGTCTTTTTTAGGAAAGATTTAGGACCTCAGCAACTCCAAGGGACAGTTCTATTCTGTCCTATAGGTTTGCTGTGAGACAAGTCGACTCAGTGGCTGTTAGTGAGTTTCATGGTTTTAGCCACCACTAAAGTACCAAGCGTTTTGAGGTTTTATAGGCTTATGTGCAAGATTCTAGGATTTCACTGTATTATAAGATGCAAAGTAGTAATTGAAATTAATTAACCAATTGCAGCTAAATTGGCCTCTTTGTATAAAACATATTGTGGGTTTAGGCTTAAATATCAAATATTAATTTCTACATATTGTGTAACATTTTTCTAATTTATGCTTAGAAAATGCCATCAACTGTTGTTTTCTATAATTTTGGCAGCTAGCCACATCGATATTGCTGCTGCTTTCATACATACAACATATGAAGCTGCATAGAATGCTACATATATTAATGTAAAAATAAATGAGTTGTGGAGAAAAAAGTACACTAGGAAATTCACATTACTATACCACAATGTTTGACACCTGTAGATACTAATGGGTTTATTGTTTCATCAATTTATAAAAATTTCTGTGTCACAATTTAGATAGACCAAGACTGCAATAGATAGCAAAGCAAAGGCATTACTTAGATGCACAAAAGGGAGCATTATTATTTGGGATGAATTAGAATGACTTACTTTCATAAAGGTTTGTGGAAGCTGGCAAGAGAAAATATACTATTGTTTTATCATTTTTTCCTAGAAAAAATAGATTCAGTAACATTACCATCAAACACATTATGCCATACAAGCATGCAATTAAATGTATTTTGACTTTAAAATGTTTAAGTGCATAATGGTGTGTATGGAACCCATAATCATTTCACTGTGGTAAACAAAAATGTAGTTAAGCACTAAAAACTGAAGGCATGCGGAATTCTACCTTATTACTATATTATCACATTTATGCAAATAAGATGAAGTTATACTTTTTTGTCAAGAATAGTGACAGGTTCTTCAAAATCACATTCTGCCTCAGGTTGGTCACTTCTTCTTCAAGGATTCTGTTCTTGGCCCTGGGATTCAGAAAGCTCAGTTGCCAACAAACCCTCAGATAATCAACCTCGGGCAGACACAGAAAGAAAATCTACAAGAAAAGTTTAAGATAAAGTCAATTAATTTCTCCTGAGGGTTCTCACTGCCTTAGGTAATATGTGACTCTAAGTGGATTGGACATCCAAATTCCCCAAAGGGATAATCCAGTATAATTATTTTGGATTATTTAGGAGGCATTGGTCTCAAAATCTCCATTCCATATGTTTGAAATAAAAGTGCTAAAAAAAAAGTGGTGAAATGGATACGTTTATGAATAATTTAATCAGATAAATTAATCAGAATATAGAACATGAGCATAGCTGATGAAGATTTCCTGAGCTACTGAAATAATCTGTTTGTAGTAGTTGACCATTTACAAAATAATAGCATTATGTGCCTGCCCTATTCTAAAATTAAATATGTAGATTCGAATAAACTGTTAATGTTGTCAAAATAGTTGTTGGCAATTCACTTGTTCTTTCTTGTCATGTATCTTTAAATTAAAATATCATTTAAAGAAACTTTATTTAGTTAAGGAAAATGACATACTCAAGTTTTTCTAAGAATGGACACAGGTTTTCACAAGAATACACATGCCAAAGAAATCAGCAAAATATTTACAACCATATCTGGAGGAAGGACTTATTGAAAAGAAAGGTTATCATCATCCTTCTATTACATTATCACTCAAGTATTATTCTCCAAAGTATTGCTCTCTTCAGCTTGTGCAATAATTTTAAGTTCAATGCCTCTCAGTTCCAAATGTCCAAATTTTTGATTTTATAAGTAGCTCAGATAAAACTAGGGCTTACCACCACGTAGTTAGCTTAAAGCTACACTGAAGGAGAAAGATGCAGATTTGGAGAAGTTTGTTTCCCCACGTCCTCTCCCCATCCCTCTGTATCCTGCATCAGGTTTGCTTCTGCCTGGCCTTCTGTGCTTGAGACTTGATTTGATTTGATTCACACATATCTGTAGCTTGGTGACTAAGGAAGGTCCCCCATACTGAAGTATGCTCTGGACATTTGGGACTTAACAACATGCACAACCATGCCAGACATTTCCTGGAGGCCTCAGGCATTTTGTGAGGCATTTTGGTGAATTGCAAATCTCTGGAGCAGGAAGGGGGATAGTGAGGTCACAGACTATTGTTGATACCTGACTGATTTGAAATTCTCCACCAACATCATAATTAAAAAGTATTAAGTCTTTTGTCCTGTGCTGAACATTGTAGAGAAGAAAGCCCTATGAAAGAGATAAAAATATCTATTTTAAGGAAATTTATCACATGTTTGTAGATGCTGGAAAGTTTCAAGTCCTAGGCTCAATATGATGGAGTCAATTACTTAAAAATCTTTGAAGCCATAGACCTCAATTTCAGGATCTAATGTCAAGTCTAGGCTAGTGTAGTATAATGTAGCTGTAGTTCTGCAGGCTATAATGTAGAGTAATTACTACCACATATCAGAAAAGTAGGACATTTGGACATCTTCAATTCTATTGAAACTAGTCTTGTACTAATACTTCTAAAATAATCAATTTAGACAGGCTGAAGGTTTCTACTGGCTCAAGATGAAAGCTTCTACCAGGTCACTTAGCAACAGGGATAGATGAACCAGAGTCAGCATATCATGCCTGCTTCTAACTTACAGGATGTAGAAGCTATGACATCCAATATTTGCAATAAAAGCAACAACACAATGATGGGTAAGTAGCGGTCCATGATGCTCAGTCCAAATATATCATCCATCCCTACCACCATGACTACCTTTTTCAGGGCTCCATTGGACATGGAACACATTGGCAAGGGAAATAGGATGATTGGTTTCCAAAGATCATGTTATCTTGTCATTCTTTGGTGGATATTCAAATGAGACACATCACATGTTCACTGTTTGGACCATTCAGAAATGCCTGTCAACATATCTCTCTCCCATACCTTCTTGTCACCAATATATAATAACACTCATCCAGCCAAAGCATTGACCACAGCCCATTGGTCAATAATTGCTCCTGCATTTGACCATTTACCCTCCCCCAAAGAGTGAGGTGAACAGTCAGATGCACTGTCGTTGGGGGAAGAAACTTCCTTCACTAACGTCCTTCATGGCGGCCCCACAGGTTGCAGTGCTTCTGTTTTCTGCTCTGTGTGGGAATGACCTATGTGCTGAACCATTTGAAAGCCAACTATAAGTTTATCTTTTTCATCCACTGCTTATGTGAAACTAGCCATGAGCCCAAGAGGGCAGACTAGGGAAGGGAAGACAACATGAAGAATGTAGAGACTGGGAATTTTGCCCCCCTTCTTTATGAAAATTACCAGGAGATCCAGTTCAAACCTGAACTCACACATATCATTTCCATTTAATAGTACATCACTAGTTAGTGATCACATTCACCTTTATGATTCTATGAATTAAATTGCATTCTATGAATTAAATGGGGAAGCAAGACATAGTGACTTCATGTCCCTGTGGTTAGTTATGCAGTCTGGACTAATGACTAGCAACATGCCAAATTTTGTTTTACAATAGGAAAGCAGCTAGTTATCTCCAGTGGGTGGTAGGACTTTGATCAAAATCCTAACAGTTTGTTCTTTGATTTACAAAAAGAGCTGCCAAGGACTAAAAGGCACTTCAATTTGTCATGGACACTTCAAGCACCATTAGACCACCTAGACCCTATGGTGCAGCAGCCTGTCCTACTGAATCCTGCCCTGCTCTTGTTATGGATCCCACTGAGAAGTAGCAGCTTTGGAGTCACTTGATAAATAGGTCAAAGTCAAAAATCCAAAGGAGGTATATGTTGCCTGCAAAACCTGAAGCCTTTTTTTTCTCCCTGAAGTCTTAAAAAAATCTGAATGAGGTATATGTTGCCTCCTTATTAGTTGTATGAGTGATAAGATGCAATGGTACAAGCTCCCCTTTAAGAAAAACATCTTGATAACTGCTATGTGGGGTAGAACTTGACATTTGAAATTTCACTGATACAAGATTGCCAGAATTTCTGTTTGATTAAATACACTGAGGGCATTTAAATATCTTTATATTATGATTAGTATCATTTACACTTCTTTCTTACAAGTTCCATTAAATATATTGTCATCAATAATGGACAGGCAATTCATAGCCCTATGGATTGAATTATGACATAATACTAGAGAGTTGGTAGGCTAATATAGGTGTGTTTTTGGATTTCCTAGCTAAAGGAACATTTTTTTTCTGGTGATCCCTTGAGACAGGAATTAAGTAAAGGTGTTGGTCAGATTAATTACTGCAGAGCATGCACCAAGATAAGTATTCATCTTAAGTTATAAAGCCCTACCTATAATAGTAACTGCACTTGGCTCCACCTCTAGGTTATGTTTATGAAAATCCATTATAAATTTCCAAGATCCATTTACTTTTTGTTCATGCCAAATAAGTCAGTCAAATGGAGTTGTGGTATTAGTCATTATTTTTCAATTTTCAAGTTCTTAATATGGGTAGTAATATCCATATTTTTCAGGTATGCAAAGTTGTTTTTCAATTATTATTACCATTGCAGATCTAATGACTACCAGTGGTTATTTCCCAGCATAATATCCTTTAATCTATATATCGGGAGTCCAAAGCTTGGGTTATGAGTATGTCTACTCTACTTATGCATTCTGGAACTGGAAATGACTACAAGAAAGTTTTGAAGATTCACTAGATCCATGTGAAAGTGAACTTGGGGTAAAACATTATTATAACTTGACCTCCATCCACTCTCCCTGTAATGATGGACTACAGTGGCATTTTGGGTCTCCTAGAATTAATGTCAATTCAAAGTTACTGCTCCAACATTTATTTTCATAAGAGATTATAGATTTCTTTGGGAAAGGATGGGAGCCCTGGGGGTGTAGTGGTTACTCATTGGGCTGCAATTCCCAGCGTTGGCAGTTAGAAATCACTAGCAACTCTGAGGGGGAAAAACTGGGATTTCTACTCTGATCAACAACTACAGCCTCAGAAACTCACACAGCGTCCCCATGAGTCCGCATTGACTTTACATTGTCATTTGTTTGTTTGTTTGCTTGTTTGGGAAAGATTGCTCTTTTGGCAGTGTAATTGAGGTATTCAAGGATATTCAATTTTCCTTTTTCTCAAGAGGTTGGTTGTGGGTCTAAATTGGCTTACTTCTGGTAACTTATTTCTGGGATTGAAATAACTGGGTCCTTCATCAAAAATTTGGAGAATGAAGTTATACCACTGTACATTTGATTCACAATTCTTCTCCAAAAAATAAATATGTAGTAGATTTCCTATTTATCTCACTCATAGCAACATCATATCTCAGCAGTCAATATCAGGAATCCAATGAGTCAGATTGCTCTGATTATTCTTTTGACATTGCTGTTCATTTGATAAGAAAATGAACTATCTGTAGATTAAATGTTGCCAAGATCCAAGCCCACACAAGCCACCACAATATGAAAACAGACTTATGTGTGTTAGGTAAGAATAAAAATTACTATCTTGAAATTCTTGCACATTAATGTTAGAGAATTGATAAAAGATTCTCTAAAAGTTGATAAGCCTATTTGAAAATATATGAAATAATTGGTATCTTACTCTGAACCTCTATTAACAGTGGAAGTAGTTTGTTTCAGTAGCCTTAGGAATCTTTGCTCACAGAAAATATTATTATATGTAAAGTTTGATGGAAAAGAGATGCCAATTTTCTTTAGGAATCACTCAAGCACCTCTTTTTATCTTTAGACTAAAATTGCATATAAAATATATTCAAGGGAGGCAAATAATATGTCCTTAGTTAACCTAGAAGATATTCCACTTACTAATATCTCAAGAAATAAATTAATGATTAGAGGATTCAAATTCCTGGGAAGGTCCAATGATGGATTTTCTTTGTAGAAGAAGCATTATGATAGAAATTATTCTGAAGAAATGAATTCCATGATTTTAGTGAAAGAGACTGGATTTAAAAAACACAGCAAAATGGAAGTGTTTAACTATTTTTAATAATTCAACATCAAAAATAAAATGCCTAATTAGCATTTTAAAGATATGTTATTCATAGACGTCTTGCTTAGTGCCTAGTTGATGACAGAAACATGTAGTTAGTTAAGGAAATTTTCTTTGATATGTAAAATAAGAGCTCATTATCTAGTATCAAAATTGTGACTTCATTCATCAAAATTATAAATCATTATCAAACATTTTGTTTCTGGACCTAAATCAGTTCATAGATTAAAAGCTTGTGGGTTAAAAGAGACTCTATAGAAGAAATATCCTGTAATTCTATTACAAGTGCATACTAAGAATATGTTTTCCCAAAACACTGCCATCATTTATTAACGTGAACACCTATGATAAGTAAATGTCTTCTCTTCTTGGGAATTACTGAACTCTAATTCTGAATTATGTCAAATCATGAGAATAAAAAACAGCATAGTTGTTCATGATTTATCAGCCTAAAGTAAATCTTATTTAATTCACTAGATAATTGAGCCTTGACCCAAGTTTATATCACAGTGAGTTCCATATAAGAAATAGTTCAATCTGTTGTTATTTCTTCACTTCTTGAATATACAATGGATAAAAGTACAATTAGTAGCTAATAGCATTTGCATAGTTCTCTCTGTCTCATAATATAGCAAATCTAAGGCAGGTAGGATGATGTGGAAGCAACCAGATAAATGTTTTTTTCTATTATAATAAACTAAATGTAATACCACATTCTCATTATAAAATTTGCAATATTATAGGGCTTATTTTGGAGCAGGACAGTTGTTTATAGGCAAGTTCAAGTAAAAGCTGAAGCAAATTTTTAAAAGTACATAAAAGCCAAAATACAAACTTTACTTTACATCAATTGAATTTAGATTTGGCGCATTGAATTCTAATGACAGAAACCTAACAATCTGTGGAATGACAAGTACAATATAGACAAAGAAAGCAAAAGACAATTAAGAAGGCAAGAAAGAAAAATGACTAAAGTATATGTCAGAAAAGATTAAAACTTGTTCTGAAACATAGAATACCTTAATTGAATACAGGAAATGATAAAATGAAAGAACTGGACAAAAATTTTCAAAGGGAAGCTCTCAAAGATATAGTATTATAATGAACTACTCAAAGACCTACTATTAGCCAAAAGGAAGACCATTCTTAGTATCTCAAGTTAAAGTATTGAAGAAAAAATACAAATCTTCAGTTGAAATATTAAATAATTCCATTAGTTATACAGAAAACATCAGAAGAAAAGTTGGAAGAGGCATACTCAATACTGCACCAAAATAAATGGCCCTCCATCATTTTAAGAGTTATTATTTAAGAGCAATCATATTGAGGAAGGAGTTGAAGTTGCACAGAATACTTAAGTGACAATTAAGACTCCAGGAATTGATGGATTATCAGCTGTAATGTTTCAACAAGGTAATGAAGGACTAGAAACATTTGTTCATCTGTCACCCACCAACCCCCCCCCCGCAATTTTGAATTTTCTCACAAGTAAATGTAAGATTCATGTTTGTGCCAATTAAAAAGAAAAATGACCCAACAGATGCTGAAATTATGAAACAATTTCATTAGTGCCACATTCAAGTAAAATTTTGCTGAAGATACATCAAAAACAATTGTAATAGTACATTGAGGGAAGCTGTCGGAAATTCAAGTCAGATTCAGATAATGTAGCAAGGGATGTCATTGCTGATATCAGATGGATCTTAGTTTAAAGCAGAGGTTATCAGGAAGATGCTTTCTTGTGATTTATTGATTAAGTGAAGGTATTCAGCTGTGGATAATGACAAACTATGGATAAACTTGAGATGGGTGAGAAATCCAGAACACTTCATTTTGTTTTTGTGGAAACTGGACATAGGTCAAGAGGCAGACATTTGAAGAAATCAATGGGATACCTCATTGTTTAAAATCAGGAATGATCAGTGATGACTCCCCAGAAAAAGAAACAAAACAAAAAAAATCAGGAATGACATGCCACAGTGTTGTATCCCTTTATTTAGTCAATCTGTATGCTGAACAAAAATCCAAAAGGTTGGGCTACATGAAGAAGACTGTGGCATCAAGCATGATACAAGACTTATTAACAGTTGCAGTATGCAAATAATTCAACTTTGTTTGATGAAAGCTTGGACAATTTGAAACATGTGCTAAAAAATATCTTCAGTATGTACTAAAACTCAATGTAAAGGACACAAAAAGGTTTAAAATTATACCAATAGATAGCATCATGTTGACTGGAGAAGACATAAACTTACCAAGGATTTTGTATTCCTGGGACTCACAGTCAATGCCTAGAGTAGTAGTAATCGAGAAATGCACTGACTTTAACTGGGCAAATCTATTTCACAGCCTTCTTTAAAATATTCAAACCAAGGTGTTACCTGTGGATGAATGTGCACCTGACCCACATTGCACTATTTTAAATCCCTGCATATGTTTGTGAAAATCGAACCGTGACCCAGGAAAACTACAGAAAAATTGGCTAGCTTGAATATGGCATTGTGTAGAATATTGAAGGTAATGTGGATGATCGGAAGGATGAATAAATCCATATTGCAAGAAGTAGTCAGAATGCTCTTCTTACCAGGAAAGAGCAGGACATGAAAAGCCACATCATGCTTGGGAAAAGAGTGTCAGTAAAAAAAAAAAAAGAAGAAGAAGAAGACGAAGAAGAAGACCCTTAATACCATGAATTGACACAGTGCCTGCAAAGATGTGCTCAACTATAGCAATTGTTTGGGTGGTGCACCTTGGGGCATCGTTTCCTTCTATGTGTTGTGTATAGGACTGTGATTACTCAGAACAGACTTGGGGGTACCCAAGGGCAGCAACGTGCTGCATAGGTTTAGCTTTCCATTGCTTCCATTTTGAGCTGGAGGTGTTGGTTCCAAAGGAGGAATGTTTCCTCAAGAGATGCACCTTGTTCTTGATGCTGGGTCCCCTTGAGTCAATTCCATCTCATGGCAAAAAAAGAATGAAATAATGCCCTTGTTGTGCTGGCTTCAAAATTGTTCTTATGGCTTAGCCCATTGTTGCTGCCACTTTGTCAATCCATCTCATTGCAGACCTTTCTCTTTTTGCGGCCCTCAGCTTTACCAAGCGTGATGTCCTTCTGTGGAAAGGAGTCTGTTGACAACATGTCTAAAGTTTGTAAGATGAAGTCTGACCATCCTTGCCTCTAAGGGGCACTCAGGCCTTACTTTTTCCAGGACAGAATTCTGTCCTTTTGACAGGTCATGGATACTTTCAATATTTTTCTCTAGTACCACAATTGAAATGCTTGGATTCTCCTTTCGCCTTTCGTATGCAATGTCCAACTTTCATATGCATATGCGATCACTGAAAATACCAGGACTTGGATCAATTCCACCTTATCCTTGAAAAAACAGCTTTGTTTTTCAATACTTGAAGAGCTTTTGAACCACAGATTTACCTGATGCACTATGTCTTTTGATCTCTTCACTGCTGTTTCCAAGAGTCGTCATTGTGGATCAAGTGATACAGATGCATTTGTAAATATCAATGATGGCTTAAAATCTATGACTTAGGTAAAAAGGGAAATCCATGGAATACATCATATAAGGATGAAGCTATGATATTATAGCAAATATAATTTCTATATCAGCTAAAATATGAGAAACTCTTTGCTTTATACCTTCATTTTGGTATTGATATTTCTCTCTTGTTATACTTGTGAAAAATTTTCTTCTCTCACACTTTTATTATTTTATCAAAACTTTACCTTATCTATTTTGTCTCAAATTTATGACTTTGGTAAGAGGCTTTATAATTTAGCACAGAATATTCAGATCTAACTGTAACTGAAATTGTTAATTTGAGGAGAAACTACCACTGATTATCTGTAAAGATTGTAGCACTCTTCCAAGCTGAGACATCATGACTTATGGGAAGGTCTACTTTCCATGTCAGTGTGAGAACATATGTTTAAGGTTGATTGACACAGTGGCGGCAGTGGACTTCCACACCAGCACTGGGACGACGGCAGAACCAGGCGGTATTCCACTTTGCTGTCCATATGGTTGCAGTGAGTCAGAACTGACTCAACAGGACCTAACAACAGCCAAAACAACAGTGATTTAGCAATAGGTTTGAATAGGGTAGTCTTTACTTTTATAAACATCAACAGATGCAGATAAAATCATATATGCAAATTAAGAATGCAAAGGTTCGGAGTGTGACAAAATTTTTTTTTTTTTATATCACAGGTTTAAACCTATTCCTCTATTCTCTGTTATGTTTTGTAGGATGGAAATTTTGCAAATCACATTTCTGTTTTGCCAGTTGGTTCCATTCTCCAAAACGAAGAAACACACATGCACACTTGTGCACACACATATGCACACACAAACACGTGCATATGCACATGCACACACGCATCACTGAGTCCATTCTACAGGTATCAGATGAAGAGTAGAAGGCTGGAAGCAGGAGAAATAACTTGTTCTTTCATGATTGCTTTGTACTTCATATTTCTATGGATATGGGTCTAATAATGCTTATTTTAGAAACAGCAGTGTCTTCCTGTAGTGGATGTTTGATTCAATTTGTAATATTTTAGCCTGTATCAAATAAGTGTGGTTGTACCCCCCAACCCTGCACTGACCACACACTTTGAGAGACCAATACCAGAGGATTGTACCCTCCTGTAAGTATTCTGGGTCCTATGCTAGCCATCAATATTTCTTCTCCAATGAAGAAACAGCAGCACCATTTTTGATATCCTTAGAAGATTGTTTCTTTTGCATGAGGGTTTTAGGCTGAACTTATAAGTCATAATAGTATGAACCCATGTGTTTCCTTTTTCCCCCTTACAGCCTTAGGTAGGGCAGCTATTTTATTTGGGGTGAAACAATGTTCTCTTCATGTCTTTTAAATTACTTACTTTAAGTTATCTATATTCAAATAACTGCTGCATTTTTCATCACCTGATTGGATGTTGATTCATATAGCTACTCACTAATTGTTTTCACTAATCCAGATGATATTTCTGTAGCATAAAATTTATACATTCCTAGCATATATTTATAGACTAGAACCTCACATTTTACTAAACTCACATGAGGACCCAGAACTTGAATAATTAACAAAAGAGAAAAAATGCAGCAAAACAGTGTAGTTCAATTGACACCTAAATTTCATAGTTTTATTAATATCTATAAGCAGAACACTTCATAAGATGCTAGGAATATTTCCAACATATTGGCTTACAAGTCTAGAACAGGATCCTACATATTACATTAACAGGATATTTGGAATATTAGAAGAGCTAATATATTCATTAATCCCTACACAATTTTACCATTATTCCATTCTTTATTTTGATTATATGTGTGTATGGGGGAGGGTATATGTGTGTATATGAATAGAAAGAGAAGTCTAAATAAACTGGTATTTGAAAATTTGAAGAAATTTCAAGTCATCTGTGTCTATGTCAGCTGGTTTTATGTACTCCTCCAAGATTTTATAAATATTCACTACATTTTCTTTCCCTGAGAGATTAGTTTATTCCCTCCCAGGTATATTTTAGCTAAATTATTTGACTAATTTATAAACATTGATTTCACTTTGATTCCCCTGAATGTAATGTCTGATATAGTCATGAAATTTATAAATTATTATATTGTGATGATTATACTCAAAAAATTACTGTCATCTAGTCAATGCTGATCCATAGTGCCTTTCTAAGACAGAGTAGAATTACCCCTGAAGGTTTCAGATACTGTATATCTTTTTTTTTCATGTCTGATGTCTCCCTTCATCCAATTTTCTGTTATCCATCTCCCATAGAGGGAGTTTATATGTACATGATTGTTGCCCTTCTTTCCTCCCACCTTTCCCTTTCACTCTTGGTATTGCTACTCCCAATATCAGCCCCGAGGACTTTATCTGTCCTGGGTTCCCTGTGTTTCCAGTTCTTATCTATATCCAAACACATACTCTGGTCTAGCTGGACTTGTAAGGTAGAACTATGATAATGTGTGTGTGTGTGTGTGGGGGGGTGGATTAAAGAACTAGAGGGATGTTTCATAGGTGCTACCCTACACCCTGTCTTGTTCAACTCTCTTCTTTGTGTCCCTTCTGAAAGGGAATGTCCAATTGTCCACATATGAGTGCTTTGGGTCTTCACTCTGCACTCCCTCCTGCCCCTCATTCACATTGATATGATCTTTTTGTTCTGGATCTTTGCTGTATGATACTTGATTTTATCAATACCTCATGGTCACACAGACTGATATGCTTCTTCCATGTGAGCTTTATTGCTTTTTCATCTAGATGGCTGCTTATTTGTCTAGAGGCCTATAAGATCCCAGAGGCCATATCTTTTGGTAGGCAGGCACCATCAATTTTCTTCACCACATTTGCTCATGTATATACTTTGTCTTCAGTAATTTTGTCGGGAAGGTGAACATCATAGAATACTAGGTTTTTAGAAAAAAGTGTCCTTACATTGTGGGATTACTTGAGTATAGACTAAATGTCCATCTGCTACCTTGAAACTGAAGGTATAAATATATGTACCTAGATCTATCTCCCTACCATTATATATAAATATATTTATATCTATACATGCCTATATTTAGACCTCTATAAATGCTCTTAGTCAACTAGTTCTTTCCTCTATTTCCTTTTACTTTCCTCTTCTCCTAATATGATATTCAGCCTTCATTTGAATTTCCATAGTTGCTCTCATTATGTTGCACTTGGTCAGGTCGTACCAGACATCCTCCACCGTCCAAGTCATTGATTTTATATCAATGCTGTTCCCTTGTCTGGGGTTTGTTAGCACTCTCTTTCTTTTCTCTCTTACTCTCCTCTTTAATGTGTCCCAAGATTATAAAGTGACCAGATTTTAAGCGGGACACCATTGATCTGGGGGAGAGGGGGTTCTCAATTAAAAATTTAGTCCATATGGAGCAACAAAATTTTTCATAGAATGCAAAAATAATATTGCAATATATTTATTTTAATTTTAATATGCCTCAGGACATTGCTAAATTGTTAAAAATGGGACGTGTGGTCATCTTACCCAAGAACCATTGGTCCCATTGCTTTCTCCCTTGGATTGATTATTCCACCTTTCTTATCTAGATAGGCATGCAGAAATAACAATAAGCACACAAACAAGACAGAAAAACAAAGCAATAAAAGAAAACAATAAGAAAACCACCATGACAACTATGACAAAAAAAAGTAAGAAAGAAAAAAAGAAAAGAAAACCTATAAATAATTTCAGGTTTGTTTGTTGACCTTTAGGGTTTTTTGTCTGGTTTAGCTTACTGGAGTGCCATACCCTGGCCCCAAAGTCTATTTTTGCTATTTTCCCAAGGACTTCATTACTTTGCTTCCCTTGCTGCCTGTTGCATACCTTTAGCACTTTTCCCCAATGGGTGGAGACAGATGGAGCACAATTCCTGTCCTGTGCCTCCAGTGTAGTCCCTCATAGCAATGTGGGTTAGTGAGGGACGTGTTGTCTTACGGTGGGGTCAACCCTAGATACTGTGTATTTTTATGGGAGTAGAAATTCTCATTTCTTTCCAAGAAGCAGCTGTTTTTGTTTTTTTTCAAACTGTTGACTCTGTGTTTACTAGGCCAGTCTGTAACCTACAAAGACAGCATGGTTCCTGAGCATATTGTAGGCTATTCAGTTATTTAATATTGAGATACACTTGGCGTTCAATGAAACACAATATTCACTGTTAGAACATAGATCCATTCAAGATAACCATAGCAATAGTTCTTATTATTCATATGAAAACTTACTAAAATAAGCAAACCTTGGCAAGTTTTAGATGCCATTTCCTTGTATGCCAGTGCCATTTTTCTGAATGGACTGTATGCAGTTTATTTCAGTTATATTGATTATAGCGATTCTGCTGTCATGAAAAGATAAGGACATTGAATATCAAGGTTTAATTTCTCTGTCAGTGGAGTCTTTAATAATTTCTAGAGGTTCTTCTATATTGGATTTCAATTTTAGCTTTGCTTGTTAGATTTATATAGTACTTTCCCTCCTAAGAACACAGAGCTCTGTGCAAAGACTTTGGTACTGTTAACATTCAATATAATAAAAATGAAAAGACTGAAGACAGGAAAAAGTACGACATAGGCAGGAGAATTGGGATATAACAGTAGGAAGACTAAACAATAGTAAATGTGTAAATTCCAAGTCAACAATGTTTGTGCCAAGGCATTAAAAGTAATCAGTGGGTCTCCACAATAAGTGGAAAAAGAGATAAAAATTGAGATAAATTGACTATATCTTATGCACCATTTAGATAGGTATTCTTTATAATTAATTAAAACTTGATATGGAAAAGCTTAACTATAAGTCTGTCTGTCTACACTTTTTAAGTTTTTGAGCTTCCAATGATAGAGTGAAATCAGTAGTTTGACTTCTTTCTATTGATGATCTCAAATCTTTCTCTTTTCCTTTGTTTTAAAACATGTTCTTATATCTTCAAATAATCCATTTACATTCCAAAAGCAATAGTGAATAGTAATGAGTTGATGCAATAACTTTGTAACATTTTTGTTTAAGAAAAGTAAATTGGCAACTCATATCAAATCCATGCAGGTTCTGGGTAGATGAAGTACAACTCTTACTTTGTAGACTGCATCATAAAAATCTTCAATTTTAGCAAACACTGAAAGATACTGACAGTGGATTAACTAATGTATGAATTCAATATTATCATCATCAATGAAATAATTTAATTCTCCAATTATATAACTACTATTTTAATTGAATATTGAGAAATCATCCTACCCAAGTCCAGGTCCGTCTGCATTCTTCTCTCTACCTTTCACAATTCTCATAAAAATTTATGATGTCCAAAGATTTTGTGAATTACCAATTGAAAGGAATAAGAAAAAAAGGAAAATGTTTCTAGTCCCCCTTTCCAGAAGCCAATGTAAACAATCAATAAGTCTAGTTGAATAGTAAATGAGATTACTATTTAGGAAGATCTAGAATCATGGCTAATATTTACAAACAATTAATAACCTGATATTTGGATTGGTTAATTGAAAATTAATTAAAATATTCAATTGCTACTTCTTATATACATATGAGTGTCTAGGAATTTTTTTTTCCTAGTCAACCTGGACTTACACAGGAATGAATAGTACTCTTCTAAACATGGTTCCATATGTTGAGTATTATAATTCTGGCCTCTATACCTTTGACAATTATCCCATTTTGAATACAGTTCTCTGTTAACTATAGAGGATTACGATAGGATTAAATACTGATTTCAGTAGAAGGTGTGAACCAATTCAGAACTGTGTTTTCTTAGTGGTATGAAAAATGGAAACCATATGACCATTAAAGTCATTCCTGTGTGTCTAAGAGCCATCTTAGATTTTTTAATTTCTGACATTTTCACAAAGATGACTAAAGTCACAAATTCAAATAAGCTTCAAACCAAATAAATTGAAACACACTTATAAGATAAATTATTGTCAAAAATCTGTAAACTAAGGACAGAATTCTATAAATCAATAAATAAATGAAATTAAACGTATGCAGATCAGAAAATAAAATAAGAATAATAACAAAAAAACTAACTAATGGCTATTAAGCCTATGTTGACTGGCACAGCAATACCTACTATGCCACCAGCCTATGTAACTCAGAGGTTAGAATTTCAAAACCATCAATAACTCCACTGAAGAGAAAGGAGGCTTCAGTTCAGAAACCCTGGCGAACATTTGTATTCTGCTTTACATGGTGGATATGAATAAAGTTATACATCCATCTTTCATTGGAGATATGAATCATTTTGTAGAACCTCCCTAAAACACCAGTGAAAACCATCATAGGAAAAATTAGTGAGTAATGCACCTTCACACTAATTATGCTAGTGTGCTGTACTTTGGTCACTTATGTGTTGCTGTAATGCTGGAAGCTATGTCACTAGCATTTCACATGTCAACAGGGTCGCCCAAAGTGAACAAGTTTCAACAGAACTTTCGGACTAAGGCCAGAGTCTGAAGAAGAGATAGGCTGTCCTTTCTGAGGAATTAACCACAGAAAATCTTTGAATGCAGCAAAACATTTTTAGGTTCTGAAAATTCTCATGAATAAAGAAAAAACTCTATCAGACTTAGTGTCAGATGGGCCTCCGTGTTATCTGGGTAGACTAGAGAAACAAAATTCAGACACCATATTTTTATGAGAGAGTTTTATTTAAAGGGTAGGTGTACATTAAGAAAGCATTCGAACCCAGTGCTGTCCAAGGCCATATGTCCAACATTAGCCCATATGTATGATACTGATATCTTCAAAGTCCTTCTATTAAATTGATATATAATGATGCTCACCTTCCTTACCTGACTGCTGAAGACAAATGTGTGCATAAGCAAATGTGAAGAAGAAAGCAGATGGTGTCCAACAATCAAAAGATATAGCATTTGGGGTCATAAGCGCTTGAAGGTAAACAAGTGGCCATCTAGTTCAGAAGCAAAAGAGCCTACACAGAAGAAGCACACCAGCCTGTGCGACCAAGAGATGTCAAAGGATCAGGTATCAGGCAGCAAAGAACAAAAAAATCACATAATTGTAAATATTCGGCAGCACAGATTGGGGACTCATCTGTGGGCAACTAGGCATTCCTTAACAGAAGTATCATGGAGAAGAGATGAGTCAGGGTGCAGTATAGCAAAGATGAAATATACAATTTTCCTCTAGTTTCCAAATGCTTCCTCCACCTGCACTATCATCATCCCAATTCTACTTTATAAATCCAGCTAGACCAGAGACTATTCATTGGTACAGATAGGAAAAAGACACACAGGGAATCCAGATGATCCTTTCAAGAACAGTGGTGAGAGTGATAATTCTGAAAGGTGGAGGGAAGGTGGGGTAGAAAGGGGGAACCAAATACAAGGGTCTACATATAACCTCCCTTGGGGATGCACACCATGAAAGTGGGAGAAGGGTGACATTGTACAGTGTAAGATGGGACAAAATAATAATTTATAAATTATCAAGGGCTTCTGAGGGAAAGGGGAGTTGAGGGGAGGGAGAAATTGAAGAACTGATAGCAGGGCCTTATGCAGTGTGGTAGTTGTGTTATCGCTTGTCAACTTCAGGATTGGGAGTGTAGCGATGGAGTCTAGTCTGGAGATAGCCAATGTGACCTCTGTGTGGGCATGTTTTCTCTTAAGAATTCTGTGGAGTCCAGCCTTATTTCTCCCTTGGAGGTGAGGGACTTATGACTCAGTCCCTTGGAAATGTTTTTTCTGGCAAGACACATGGCTGACTCTCTCAGAGTCATTGCATCTGATGAGACACATGGCTGCATGCTGATAGACCCTGAGCCCTGGAAACTGGAGGGACCACTGGGAGACCCCTGCCAGTGCTGAGATGCTTCTACACCACTCGATACACAAGATTCTGCACCCAATGGCCAGTGATTGTGCTGGCGTCCTTGAATGAGCATTGTGAATCTAAAGAGAAGGACTTTGTAGATTGGTATCAGATATATGAGCTAATACTGGACTTAGGATCTCGGAATGGGTTGGGCTGGGATGTTTCCTCAAATTTCAATTGCTCTTGTATACAACCCTTCTTAGATACATATGCTTTCTCAAACGTTCAATTCTTCTTGTGTATAAACCTCTCCCTTAGATACATATGTGTGGTTAGGTACTAGTTTTCTTGTACCAACACAAGTGGAAGGCAAATGCTTTGAAAAGGATGAGGGTAACAAAGGTGCAAATGTGCTTCATGTGCACAGGAGTGTGAGTCGTATAAGTCTCCAATAAAATACATTTTTTTAAATGCAGAACAACTGAAGCCCCTGTTGGAATTGGAGTGTCTTTGGGCCAGCCTCTTGGAGATGATGTTTTCTGAAGAATAAGTTTTGATGAATTGTATTATGATTTTTAACTTGGCTCTTGAAATAGAAAACCTGTTTATTAAGCAAATAAGATAACAATGTTTAAAAATAAAAGTGGTTATATGTCTAGTAAAAAAGAGATATTGTTATATGAATTTAGCCTTCTAGTTGATAACCTTTCTCTTGAGTGGATGCAAATATGCATCTTTTCCATAATTTTCATCATTAAAATTTCATCATTTATATATTGTTCCATGCCTGAAGATGAAATATTAAATTTGTGGAGAAAATATTGAATGATTCCAGAAACATCAAAAGAAGATAGAAAGCACACACAGATTTATTATACCAAGAACAACAAATGTTTGATATACAAACATTTACTTTGGTAGCATATGAACCAGGAGCTGCCAGAGTATCAGGCTGGATTCAGGAGAGAATGTGGAAAAAGAGATATTGTTGGTGATGTCAGATGGATCTTGTCTTAAAGCAGAGAATTCCAGAAAGATGTTTATGTGAGTTTTAATGACTATCGTAAGGTATCTGATGTGTACACCATAACAATCTAGGGATAGTCTTGCTAGAACACTTCATTGTTCTCATGTGGAACTTGTCCATGGATCAAGAATCTATTGTGCTGTAAGAGCAAGAGCATGTTGCATGGTTTGAAATCACGAAAACTGTGTATCTTAAGTATCCTTCCACCTTTTTCTCAATCTGTATGCAGGACAAATAATCTGAGATCCTGGATTATATCTTGAAAAGTATTGCCTCGAGCGTGGGGAAAACTTATTAATAACTTTCAATATGAAAATGACATATGAAAGTGAGGAGGACGTGAAGTGTTTGCTGATACAACTCAAGAATTGCTGCCTCGTTATGAATTATAGCTCAATGTAAAGAAAACCCAAATCCTCACAACTAAACCAATCGGTAACCATATGAAAAACTGAGAAAAGATGGAAGTTGTGAAGACTTATATTTTGTGTGAAGTCACAATCAATTTTGATGGAAGCAGCCCTCAAAAGTATAAATGTCACCTTTGACTGCATCAATGAGTTGCACAAAGCTCCTTTAGAGTAATGCTAAGCAAGGATATTAATTTGAGGACTAAGGTACACCTAATCAAAGCCATGCTATATTGGTTGCCTTATATGGATGTTGGACACTAAAAAGAAAGACCACAGAATAATCCATGCATTTGAGTTTGGGTGCTAAGAATATTGAAAATACTGTGGACTCCAAAAGGACAAATAAATCTGACTTGGAATCTTGGAAGGAGTGCATTCAGAATGTTCCTCAAAGGCAAGGATGATGGGACATTGTTTTATGAATTTTGGATATGTTGTCAGCAAAGACCAGTCCCTGCAGAAGGACATCATGTTTGGTAAAGTAGTCAGGTAGGGAAAATGAGGAAATTCTTCAACAGGATGGCTTAACGCAATGGCTGCATGGATGGGCTCAAACAATTGTGAAAGTGGCACAGAACAGGAGAGTAGTTGGTGCTTTTGAAAATAGAGGCACTATAGGTCAGAAGGGACTAAAGGCACTTCTTAGCGAAAACTAATCAAGAGCTCAATGTATAAAATATACAAAAATTGTCCCCTTACAAAAGGGCCATAGAGAGGAGATTACCCAGTCAAGATGCAGTGGCAGTGTAGCCACAAAGAAGCTTCCTCCAGTTCCTTAAAGCTTCCTCCTCCCCACCACTATTATGATCCCAATTCTACCTTAAAAATCTGTCTAGACCAGGGCATGTACAAGGGTACAGATAAGAACTGGAAACACAGGGAATCCAGGACAGATAAACTCCAGAGGACCAATAATGAGAATAGTCATACCAGAAGGTTAAGGGGAAGGTGGGGGGGAAATGGGGAACATTGACTATATATAATCCCCTCCCAGAGAGTGGACAGGAGAAAGGTGGCTGAAGGAGACATTGTTCAGGGTCAAACATGAAAAAATAATAATAATTTATAAATTATCAAGGATTCATGAGGGATGAAGGGAAGGGAGGAAGGGGAAATGGGGAGCTGATATCAAGGGGTCAAGTAGAAAGAAAATATTTTGCAATTGATGATGGCAAAAAATGTACAAATGTGCTGGACACATGGATGTATGTATGTATTGCAATGAGTTGTATGAGCCCCCATTAAAATGATATAAAAATTAGAGAGATATACAAAATTTAATTTTTTCTTTTTTCTGTAGCAATGAACAATCACATGTACACTACAATTTAATATAAAACAGTATACTTATCCCTAAAAGAATATTTATGCATAAATGTAATATAATGTGTATAGAAAATAGCAGACTAGAGAAACAGATATTGTCCAATATGAAACTCAAAATAATACACTGCTTAACATGAAGTAAATTGCTGAAAATTACAAAAATTTGGTGAATGTAATGTTGACAATCAAAATAAATGGAAAGATATGTACTATGTTCAAGGGTTGAAGGATTCACCATGATAAAACAATATTTCCAAAATCACTATGAAGTTTTATCAAAACTCAATAAAGCTTCCAAGAAAAGTTTGAAGATATAAATTTGATTATTCTAAAATGTACATTATGTGGGCATATAAGTAAAAGTGAATATTTAATAATATTTGACAAATGAGAGTTAAGTGGAGATTTTTCTCTAGTCAATATGAAGGTAAGTTTCATCACAATAGTAATTTAGACTGGGAACTATTTATAGAGTACTAGAAATGTTGATCAATGAATAAAATAGACCTCAAAATTAATAGCTACAGGTATGTATAATGAATGTATATTTGTTGAGGGATATTTTTGCTTTTTGTTAAAAGTACTTCTGACCACCAGGGGGGAGTGATGCCCAAAAACAACAACAGCAACAGCAACAACAACAACAAAGTACTAAAACATTAAGTGAACAAAGTATCGTATTTTCAAGTATCCAGAGAGAAGATTGATTATACAAAGCAACTACTTCAACCTACACTTCACACTTCATAAAAAAGCAAAGGAAATAGAGGGGAGAAGTGGGAGCTAAAAGACATTTAAAGAGGTCTAAATATAGGAATGTATATGTGTAAATACATTTATATATAGTGATAGGGGAACAGATCTATGTATATATGTTTATTTATAAAGTTGTACAGCAGCATATGGACATTGGGCCTCTACTCAAGTGCTCTGTCAATGCAAGAACAATTGTTCTACTACCATGGCTCTCTTTGGTTTCATCTTCCCTGACATGATCACTGAAGGCAAGATGGGTACATAGGCGAATTTGGTGAAGAAAGCTGATGGTGCCCATCTATCAAGATACAGCATCTGGAGTCTTAATGGCTTGAAGATAAACAAGTGTCCATATAGTTGAGCAACAACAAAACCCACATGGACGAATCACACCATCCTGCACGATCATGAGGTGTTGATGGTATCAGGTATCAAAGACCCAAAATGAAATAAACAAAATCATATCATTCGAAATGAAGGGGAGGGCAGAGTGGAGACCCCAAACACATCATTTGGACAGTTGGACACCCCCTATCAGAAGGGTCACGAGGAAGAGATGAATCCGTCAGGGTGCAGTATAATACCAATGAAACACACAACCGTTCTCCAGTTCTGTAATGCTTTCTCCCCCTTCCACCCACTATCATGACCCCAATTCTATCTTACAAAGAGGGCTAGACTAAAACATGAATACTGGTACAGATTAAAGCTCTGAACACAGGGAATCCAGAACAGATAAATCCCTTGGGACCAATAAGGGGAGCAGTGATACTAGGAGGTTAGGGAAAAGGGGAAGAGGGGGCCAGTAAGAGGGAAATGATCACAATAATCAATATATGCCCCACTCCCTCCAAGGGGGAAGTATAGCACAAAAGTGGATGAAAGGAGACATCGGTCAGTGAAAGAAGAATTTATAAATTATCATGGAACATGGGTAAGGGAAAATAGCAGAGGGGGGTGAAATGAGGAGCTGATACCAAGGGCTCAAGTAGAAAGAAAATGTTCTGAAAAAGATGATGACAACATATGAACATATGTGATTGACACAATGGGTATATGTATGGATCATAATAAGAGTCATAAGAGCTCCCAGTAAAATAAAATTTAAGAAATCGATTTCAAATAAATAATATATTCGATGTGAAATAAGAAAATAAGAAAATGTTGGGGAAAATATAACATGGGGGAAATCTTTGCAGTCTAGCATATTCTGAGACATAACATAAGAAGATGAAAAATTATAGGGCATATATTTATATCAAAGAATCACGCCCCCCCCCAGAGACTCCACTAAGAGAACAAAACGAAAAACTATAGAGAAAATATTTTCAAACCACATATCCAATCAAGGGCTCCTATTTGTAATACATGAGTGTATTGATTTTCTAGGGAATGCCAAAACAAATCATCATCATCTTCCCTCCCTCAGGCAAAGGAAAAGCAAGGAAACACACAGACACAAAGCAGCAAACAACAATAAAAAACTGGATGTTTAAAATAATATAAATTAATTTTCTCAGAGTTCTAGACTCTACAATTCAAAATTGAGGATGTCGTCTTAGGTTCTACAAAGCTCCTAGGATACAGTTCCTTTCCTAAGATGTCTTTACTGCTCTTGCAGCCTCTGCTAGCGACAGGCTTCTTTCAGCCTGTGGTAGTGGGATTTCAAGCTGGGCTTCCATTTGCACATGTCCTTCCCATTTTCTGTTTTCTCAAAGGATAGAAAGGCATGTTTTCTTAAGAATAATTCTAATCCACTATTATCTTATTTTAACTTAAATAGGCACATCTGGAAAAATGCTATTTCTAAATAAACACCTTCAGAGGCACCAGGGTTAGGTACTTTAGCTTATTTGAGGGCACAAATCAACCTGTAACAAGGGAGAAGAGAGAAAAAAAACAAATCTAATTAAAAAACTGGGCAAAAGACAGGTGGAGACATTCCACCAAAGATGAATGGCAAATGAGCACATCAAAAGTAGTTAAAAACTATTCATCATTTTTGAACTACAAATGTATGTTCCAATTACACCCTAGATTTACCCCTTAAATATTGAAAGGCAAGGTGGTTATTGTGAGGACTAAGGAACACCTAACTCAAGTCATAATATTTTTAAATTCAGTCATGTGAATTTTAAATTTGAATGCATGTGAAAATTGAACATTGAGTACATGTTACGTATTTGAATGTTGGTGCTGGAGAAATTGAAAGGACCATGGACTTGTAAAACCAAAAAACTGATCTGGCTTGGAAGAAGCATGGCCAGAGTACTCTGAAGCAAGGATAGTAAGAATTGCGCTGACATTTTGGGGGCATGCTTTGCATGGGTGTGGGGGCACAGCCAAAAAAAAACGAATGCTCACAGTGAGATTAATTGATTTCATGGCAGCAACACTGGACTCAACCATAGGAAAAGCTGTGGTGATGGTGCAGGACAGGGCTGTGTTTCTATTGTTCATAGTGCCCCAAAAGGTGGGAACCGACTGGAAGATCCTCCCAACGATATCCACAAGTACCATTCCACAGGAAAAATCTGCATATATAAATATGCTGATCAATACGTTCATATTTGAAAATATTAACAACGCACAGTATACATTATAATATACCAAATAAACCATATATAATCTTTGCCAATGAAGAAAATGAATGTGATATAATGCTAAATTTAGTAAGAAACTATTATGATATCATTACAGTTCTGAAATTTATGTACATATGTAAGTAAAGTCAAAACTAAGCTATTTTTTTATTAAAATGTGAATGACCAATTTCTATCAAAAAGATTATTTAGAGCTGTTATGTCACTTGCAGTAATATTTTCCAAGTAAGGCTTTGTATTGAAAGTTGCTACAGAATTTTATCATCTTGAGTACTTGGTAACATTGAGGTTTACAGAGAAAAAGATTGATACAATGCAAATATTATATTCACTAAGTATTTTTTGATTAAGGATATCACCAATATTTCTGGAACAATAAGGAAAGTTTCATCTTTTAAAATTTCTTCTATGTACCCATAATTAAGAGAATTTTGCTTAGAAAAGGGTTTCTTTAGAACATAATAATTGCATTTCCCTTTTTTATACTTCATTAACCATCACTTTACAACTTTATAGTCTAGACTGTCAGCTATCTTATCTTAATTCCTAAAGCTTAATAGAGAAGTGATTGTCATTTTGAGGGTTTTTGTGCACCAATTATATTTTTAGAGCTATATTAAAGTATGCTGATACTTATAAGAATGAGTTTCAGAAGTAGCATGATAAATATTTCAGTTTTCCACTTGGTTTTACTATCCCAAAGAAATAAAAACTCAAGCTTTAAAATGTATTATATAAAACAAATAGCTGAATCTAAGGAAAATTAATTACACACATTTTTACACTCTGAAGGATTTACTTGAAAAATGCATTAAAGAGCTCAATATATTATCAACTTTGCAGTTCATTTCCATCCTTTGTGGAACTTTTCCATTGTATAGATTTTTTCAATTACTCTGAGTAAAAAATACAGGACATATATTTATCATTGCATGTATTCTGGCATTTTAAGAAGGCGGAAATCACAACTGGTGAAATAGGAGGGACTATATTACTTTAGTAGGCAAAAGTCTATCCATATTTGGAAAAATAGGTGACTATGAACTAGTTTGATGAACAATCTAATGTACTCATTATCAAAATATAATGATATTAATAATAAAAGCACAATGGGCAAATATAAAATGTGATGCTTAAATATAAAACTGATGTGTACTTCTGTCATTTTCAGTAAATATGTTCATTAATTTAGCAAACATTTTTCATGACTTTACTCATGCCACACATTAAATTCGGTTTTCAAAATTGCAGATGGTAATGAACCCTGGATATATTTTTCACATCTTAATAAGCATACACCAGAAAATTATAGACAATTACAAGTTCTATTTATAATAATAACTAAGCTAATAAGAATTCAAAGAAAGTGGAAATATTTACCACACCTACACATATGAAAAATATAATAGTAATAATGTAATATTTGAATAGCCCTTCAATAATAAAATGGCTTAAAATGAAATTATCATATTAATTTTAATTAATCATTTTGTGGGGGGCACTTATAGCACATATGTTGCTAATGTTATGTCCCAAATACTTTCTTTCTACTTGAACGCTTGAAATCAGTTCCTCATTTTCCCCTCCTCCCCCTACCTTCCCACCCGCGTGAATCCTTGATAATTTAGAAATTACTTTTAAGAAATGAACTTACTTTGATGAAAACATTCTGGGCAAGGGATGGGAAGCACAAACTATGTCAAACTGCATATAAGAAAGATCCTAGTGTATCTTGAAAATGATTGCGCTCTAAGATATGTGTTGTGAAGATTGGGGAGAGTTGTAGCAAATGAGGCTGAAAATGTAGATCAGGGTTATTTTTGTAAAATCCATGACTATATTTTATGCCCAGCCAGGATTTGCACTTTATTTTGTAAGCCGGGATGCCAAAGCAGATTCTTTAATGCTGGGAAGTAGTTGACTTAATTTGCATTTTCAGGCTGATACTTCAAGTAGCAGAATGGCAAGTGACAGGGACCTGGACAAACCGAGTCCATGGAAAACTGTGAAGCTCTTCCGTGGCCTTTCATGTGACAAAGGCGAGTGTGCGATCTAAGGGTCATAAGTGAAAAGGAGTGGGGAGAACACATGTTCAGAGACAGTCGACAAGGCTATAGTTGGTAGATTTGCTTGTTAATAGAGATAAGAAATAGAAGCCATTTTCTTCCCTGTTTTCACATTATTTGAACTCCAAAAGCAATCACCTTCAGTTCCGTTTTTTGGATTCTCAGTACAATATTTAGCTGCTCTTAGCCTCTAGTTGCCTGGGACACTCACTTAGATAATGCATAGGCATGTGCAATTGGTGGTGGAGCAAATTAAGCGATGCCTAAAGGTGGTGTCTTTAAATCTGAAATTCATGCAGCATTTTTTATCTTAGAATATTTGAGATAATATCGTGGCTTCTGGTCAAGTTAAAGAATCCATCAATGCCTGTGTTGTACCTAAATGAGAGTTATTTGCCATGTTTGAGTTTTATCACATTGCTTTGTTCTATCTTTCTAAAGCTTAATGCCATTTGTATGCTATATGATCAATTCATTCATAGAATTAGCCAATTTATGGTTCTTGTGTTTCATGAAACTTTTTGAAACATGGCTAAGTCAACCTAGAGTGAACCCCAAGAAAAGTATTAGGGTTGCTCTTCAAAAAAAAATTTAAGACCAATGAACACATTGTGAACTACACAAAGATATAGATAACCTTACATAAATTAAATTCCTTCTTTTCTCCTGGCTCATGTTTCTAAATATATGAATTCTGTTATTCCTCTGAATCTCCTTCACCTCTATCTTTCTCTGGTGGAATTTAAAATATCCATTCTTGCTTTATTTTTATAATACTCTCTCATTTGTAGCTCACTGAGATGTATTATCGCATTCATTAAAATGCTTTCCTTGAGACAAGCATGGGGGTGGGAGAGTCTGCTCTTCAAAATAAATAGCTTGAAGGGCTTATTAAGGGTTTCACCATAAAGTTTAAAACTTTAGAAATTTAGTGTTAGTAGATGGGCTATTCTTTTTATTAATTATGTGTTAATTTCTGTTTGCTGTGTAATAAATTGCCATTGATGGAATATCTTACAATAAAATCAGTTTATCAGCTCATAAATATCTGGGAAACCCAGCACAATGTGCCTTGGTTCTCTACTCAGAGTTCACAAAATTGAAATTAACTCAAAGCCTCTTAATCTGTGGCCCCAGAAGGAGCCCAGCACCTGAATATGGGGTTTGCAAAAATGTAGCAATAGTAAAAAGGTTTCTAAATGTACATGAATTCAAAATAGATTCAAAATGGAGCATATAATGAATCTGGGTTGTTTCTGACAGTGCTTGCCCATGATAGAACTTTCTCAGAAGCCTGTCTATGATCAAGGTGAGTGACAGTTGTAGGAGTCGAGTGTGGAAAGAGTTTCCTTTCCTTTGGAAAGTACAGTTCTTCGAGTTTCTTGTTGTAGACAGGACACTTTCCATGTAGTTTTAAGCTCCAAGGGAAGGCTTGGTAGTCTACTGTTAAAGCAGTAGCTATTGAAAACCTTAGAAAGTTGTTTTACTAGGACACATGGACTCTTCAGCATCAAGATTTGACATTAACTCAAGGGCCAATAACACTTGTTATCTCAGGACTGTAACATCACTTACTTGTTGAATATCCTCCGAGGTCCATGCTCAACTCCTAGAGGTCACAGAAAGGTCTTGCCAAGTGGCCATGTTCATTTTCATTCCAGCAACAGCCCACAATTTCTGCTTCAAATTCGACTTCTGCAAGTAGGTGGAGAAAGCCTAGTTTTTGAAAGCCTCGTTTGTGTAGATCAAACCCTATTGATTATTTGTCTATCTTGAGCAATGTTGGTCTATATTCCCTTCTGAAAATTAAATATGTATAAATGTGCTTTAGTTGAAGCACATATATACATATGCATGTAAGTATGTATGCATATATTTAATGACTATGGGATCCTGATTGGGAAAAAGAACCGAAAGTGGCAATATTGCTATCATAGAACACATAGCACACATATGGCTTTATACTATGTCTCCATGTAGTTACTAACTTTATTATTCCTGTTGTGGAGAATAGTAGTAGCAGTGACAGTAGCCGTGGTAGCAAAGCTTGCTCAGTCCAAGATAAAGCTGTTTTCCTTCTCAGGTAGAAAAGCCATTGCCAGAAACTGTCCTCTGCAGCACAATTCTACCTCTATAGCCCAGCAATCAGTAGCAAAATAGCTTTGTGCCATTATTACATTAATTGTTACCGTTTTATGATATTTGTTTTGCTTTTTTTATCTTCACTGAACTTTTTATAACCTCAATACTATAAGGCATAAAACCAGAAATATCATTTTGAAAGTATAAATAGAGTTTTATAATACTTCCAGGAAACCTTAAAATAATATCCTCTTTACCTCACAAACAATCCTTGCTGTCTTTAAACTTAGCTTTAAATTTAAAAAATATCAGGCCGAGCCCCGGTGGTGTAGTGGTTGTGTGCAGGACTGTGGCCCACAGGGTTGGCAGTTCAAATCCAGCAGCAGCTCTCCAGGAGCAAGGCTGGGCTTCCTACTCCCACCAGGGCGGTGATGTCCACAAAAAAACAAAACAAAAAGCAAAAACAAAAAAAAATTAAATATCTAATAAACTACATACTGAAGCAAATGAATGCCAATTTTCCATCAGATGTATGCATTATAGCATTTTGTTTAAGATTGTGAGATTTTGTTCAAGTTTAAAACAATATCTAAACTGAAATTGAATGCTTATCTTTACATGGAAGACTCTGGTAATTGAGTGATGAGGTAGCTTCTTTTGAACAGAAACATATGGCAACTGCCTCAATTAAAGCACATTTTTAACTTTATTCTGCCCTCAAGGGCTGTTACGAGTCAGAATAGAGTATGTTCCAATGATTTTGTTTTTGCTTCTACACATGGCAAATAAATATGTTGTATGGGAATGAGGTTTAATATACATTATTGTTGGAGTGCTGACGTTAAGCTAAAATTATGTTCTAGTATAAATAAGCTAGGCTTCAAAATACAAAAAAAGGAAGACTTTTTGTTACTTCCCAGGTACCTTCCTGTAGCATATGAAGGTGTTTTAGGACTTAGAAATTGCATAATAATTGATTGCCTATATAAACCCATAGTATTTTAGTTGAAATTTGATCAGCATATAGCTTACATTTAGGAAACAGTATCATTCTGAGACCAAAAAACAATTGACATCTTGCTTTCCTGTGCTTTAAACAAAGTCTTCTGGTTTAGCAAACACCGCTATTCTGTTATACTGGTGCGATAATTAAAGTTCCAGTTTATCTTACCACTTTGAAATGTTATCTAGAATGTCTTCTATTAAATGTAACCTACTTTTTCTCAAAATGACTGTGGGCACCTTCGCATATATAGCTGCAAAGACAGAGAGCTTAGAGCAAATTAGGGCCTAAAGTGTTTTGCATCCCATTTCCATTCTTTATCTCCTTGAGATGCTACCAACATTCAGCTGACACAAGGGAAAAATGAGGTCCACGCAGGGTGAGTTGGCAGGCTCTATTAGTTAAAGGAGATGGGGTGCACAGCTACCAGTCCAGCACGCACATCTCCTGCGCCTACTCCTCTGGCAGGATTCCATTTTTATGTCCGAAGCTCTATGGCCTGAATGAATGCATGACTGCTGTATCAGGAAGCCTGAGGAAAATGCTCAACTTCAGCAAATCTTTGACAAGTACCATTCATTAATCTCTGTTTCATAATTCTCACCAGTGTGCACTCCCTGCCTTTCTGTCCCTATCTGCAAGTAAATTGGTTTTTAAGAAAATCAAGAGGTCAGCAGATGTTGGAGCACGCTTCTTTTTTTGCCCTGTTGAAACCAATCATTAGACCTGAGCCACCAATGTCAACGCTTCCAGTTAGTACATGGTCCCCGTATTTTAACTGAGCCATCAATTTAGATTAGCAACAATATTGCTTTCATACACCTGGGACATCAAAAATGAGCTAAATTTTAGTAAAAATATCAATAAATTTTACCCAAGAAACTTTGAGGACCTTGGAATAGAGTTATATAAAACAGAAATTTTATGCTGCCATGAAAATTAGGAGTAATGTCTGCTATTCAGGCCCCAATACAAAACATATATACATACATACATTATATTAATATGCAATAGAGAAAGGCAACATAGTTGCCTACTTCACTGTGGAGAAGTCAGCATTTTGCAACCGCCAGCTGCTTTGCAGGAGAAAGTGAGGCTTTCTATTAATCTCAAGAGTTTCAGTCTCAGAAACCCACAGAAGCAGTTCCCCTCTATCCTGTAAGGTTACTGCCAGTTAGAATGGACTTGACGGAGTTTAATACGTGGGCTACGTGGAGGACAATGTAGAGCTGGAAACAAAACAGAAAACAAAAGGTCAGAATGCAGTAGACAAAAATCATTTAATATGTGGTACCCTCTATGTCTTAAAAACCATTTGCTTTCGATTTGATTCTGACTTTTTCAGCCAACTGAACATCTGAAAGAATATTTTAACATACTCACAGGATTAAGTGAACAAAAAGTTGAGTTTAAACCTGCAAAGAAGATCCATGCGGATTAACCGAATAGGGACTGAAAAAGAGCCCCTATATGCCATAAACTAAGATAGAGATTAATCTCTCATAAGACAATCAAATGCCAGACAGAAAGAACAATGGTGGGTCTGTGGGGTCAGATTTGGACGACTAATGACAGGGTTGGGGATTAAGCCTAACAACTACTCTGGGCCAGAAAAATGAGACTCTGCTCATCTAAAGATTTATAGTCTCAGACACTCAAGGTCAGGTTGATGTGAGAATGGAATGAGGTCAATGGGCTGACTGGTTGTATGGTGTTTCGGTTGTTTAGAAGCATAGCTTCAGAAATTAACCAAGTCAGATTAGATGGGTTTTGTTTGAGACCGTTGTTGGCTTTAGCCATCTACCAATAAAAATGAAATGATTTAGAGAGAACATTACATGTGGGACTCTATTTATACAAATATTATGGTAATGTCAATATTTAGTCAGGTATCAGGAATAAATAAAATAATTTTACATTCTAGATATTATTAGAGGAACTTATTTGACAAAGGGATCAGATAGGGAGTTTTCAAAATGTATAACTAAATTTACTGTGCCCAAGAATGTACCGAAGAGTTTAAACAATTTTACAGAGACCTAGGATTTTTAGTTTTCTAAATGGAAATTCTAAAACTGAGACTGATACATGATACAAATTTAAAAACAAGATTGGATTAATAGTTTATTCTTCTCTGAAAAATATTATAGATTACTGGAATAAATGAGAGAATACTGTAAATCAAATATGTAGATATTATATAAAACAAATTGAAAATAATTGGTCAAGAAAGATCTAATGAATACAGGTAAAGGTCTCTTCTACAATAATTGCTATCTCATCGCAAAGGAAGATAGTTGAACAGGACCGACCAATATTCACAAATACAGTACCTGAGAACTTTCAAAGTGTTTGAGAGACCTGAAACAGGAATGCTATGAACTAAAACAGAATACATGCAACATGTACAACATGTAGAACAAGAATAATTTTTCTTGTGAATTCCAAAGGAGAAATAATATCTTGAAAATAGTGAAAGAATAAATGAAATCATAAAACTGAACATTGACTTTTCATTAGCTGCAGAAATATCAGAAGAGTCATCATTTCCTAACTGCTTGGCAATGTTACTTCTATCTTACATAACTCTTCATAAATATTTTAGTCTAATTATTTGCTCCAAGCAATAACAGCATGATGTTTTATTTAACATTATTTTATTTATAAAATTTTATTTTAACATTGCTCTTGAACAACAGCACCATAATGTTTTATTTTAAAAAAAAATTACATTGTCTTCTCCTTTATTTTTTCTTTTCTTACATTTGGCTTTTGTTCACATATGAGCATTTAGAATCAGCTTGGCAATTACCACAAAACATGTAGTTATGATTTGCTAGTAATTCACCTGAATTTCAAAGTCTATGTGTGGACTATAGATACATATTTTGTTCTTAAATGTTGAGCTATCCAATGATGAGCACATTTATATGTCTTCCTGAAAATAATAAAACATTACATATCTTTTGCTGTCATTATTACTAGATAGTGTCTATTTTTTAAAAGCTTATTGTGGTAAATATTTTATTATTTTAAATTTATTGTTAACTAGAGATGCAATTAACCTAAGCTTTAAAACCAATAATCTTTCTAAACATATTAAGTTAAATAAATGAAAGAGGTGTTTTTATGCAATATTACATTTATAAGTAATTTATATATTAAATTACATTTAATTTGCTATGAATCTAGTATTACAGTGTATTCCACCAAGATGCCACTCTACTTTTCCTTTAATGATATGTAAGTCTGCAGTCATTTTGGAATGAAATGTCTTACTCTGCGTTCTCTAGAGAAGCAAAACAAACGATGCTTCCATGAAATGGTTTCAAAATGTTCATTAAAAAAATCCATTATCTTTTCATCCTGTTTCCTATGAATTTTTGGAGTCTCCAGGAAATTTACCACTGGAATATCTCATAATGGAATTGATTAAAACATCTCACCATGGGGAAGGGGAAGTACCTCAGAACTGCCAAACCATTGAGAATCATGGCACAGCCAGGTTGACACATACATGAACCATCACACCGCTAGTCTTCACTCTTCTTCATCACAAAAGCCTTCCCAGTGGCACAATGTGTGTTGACATTACTGAAAAGGCATAGCGCTTTTTTGAACTAAATCCCTTCAGCCAGTTCCCACTCAAAGAGATTCTATAGTGTAGCATAGAAGCGGAACTCTGTGAGAGGTTTTACACTACCATACAGAGTAGAACTAACTGGCTTAGAGGCTTTCTGAGCTGTAAATGTTTACAAAAGCCTGTTGTAGTGAGAGCACGAGAAACTCCATTATGAGAGAATTGACTCGCAAGATGCTGACCTTCTTTGCAAAACGTAAACAACCTCCCCGCACAATTCAACACCAACCTGCTACAAGAGCTTATGCGTTCCCGCCGGAAGCACACTCAGGAAATGTACCAGATTGAGACGAAGTAACCAAAGCAACTGGACAGCATGGGGATGTCCAAACTTCGCTTTCCTCCGTGTATAAAACCTGCACCCCAGAGTTGGTCCAGTCAGAGAGCTAGGATCCAGGAGACATCAACTCCGACTCTCTCCGTGGAGGTCCAGAGTGAGGACACCGATGAAGGCATTGGCCAAAATGGACTGGAACTTCGAACTTCAAAATGCTTGCCGAATCAGCCTTTATGATTATATACCACTATACTTATTTTCTACATTATACTTCACTTCTACTTCACTCCTAAGACTAAAATTTTCCATGTGTGATGTTTACAATGAAGGTTCGCAGTGAATAAACCGAGCATTGGAAAATATCATTGAGCGTTCTCTAATCACTGTCCCGTGCTGCCCATGACACGGTTGCCATTGGTTTCTGCTGCCGTCCTTTCGGTTGGCAGCGGAGAACTTTAATTAAGGAGCCACTCCTGCTGACTTCCTCCTGCTGGTGAAATAAAGCTCCCTGCCGGGACTCAATTCTGGCTCCTTGCTACCGGAGAGAGTAGGGTACACCTTACTTTGTGTGTCGCCCAGCTTGTAGAGTGAAGTTTCAACGTGCGGAACTTGTGAATAGCTGCTCTGTTTCTAATCCAAGCACGGCGAGGCCGCCTCCAATAAAGCAACATAAAATAAGAACTGTACATCTCAGCCTCTTGTGATTTTCCTGCAAATCTGAATTTAAAGCGTGATATCAAAGTCACTGTCATTTGTAACTCAAAGTCTGCCTACAGTGTGATATGTGACTGATTTCCAAACTACCATGTGCCGAAGGATGGGTAGAAATTAGAAAAGACCAAGTTCCAAACTCATTGCCCCCGAGTCGATTCTGACTCAGAAGACTCCTACAGGACCGAATAGAACGTGGTAGAATCTGGATTTCCGAATCTCCAACTTGCTGTGAGTAGAAAGCTTCCTTTTACTGGCATGCTCAGCTAGAGCTTTCATATTGCTGACTTGATAATTAGCAATGCAACACAGAATCTGCTGTACTGCCAGAGTTCCTGTAGAAATTGAGAGTAAATCCAATAAACGATGTATTGATTTAGCATATCCATAATATTACAACATATTATTACATCAAAAATAAAGTAAAGGATTCTTAAACATTCCCCCTTCTTAGTTCCTAGTAGCAAGGTATTTTAAGCATGATGAATGTAAACTTTAGCCAGCATATTTTGTGTATAAATTAGAAGTGCTATTTTGATTTATGATCTGCTTATAGACTAGCTGTACAAGGCTTCTTTTAACTGTTGAAGAGCTGCAAGCCATGGTATTCCCAGTGACCTCCTATACACATGTGTTAGTCTGGGTTGACTAGAGGAATACATTCCTAGACACTCATATGTGTACAGGAAAGAGCTTTCTAGAAAGAGCAATTGTATTGTGAGAAAACACCCTAGCTTAGACCAAATCAAGTCCGTAAATCTGACATTAGCTTATATGTCCCACACTAGTCCATAAATTCCTCTCTAGACTCACACAGTTCATTCAATGATGTCAAATGCAGGAAGATCGCCAGCCAGAGGGTGTAAAACCTTGTGGATTCAGTGGCAGTGGCGGCATCTAAGTCCTGGAGCAGGTCTCCATGTGTCTCCGCCAACTCTCGGAGTGTCTCCTCAACAGCAAAGGGAAGGCTGTGAGAGTGGGTTTTGCCTCCATTGAGCTATTCTTCTCCATCTTGCATCCACATGAGGTCATCAATTTGTGACCTGATTGACAGGCTAGACCCCACCCCTTTGCTCAAGCTGATAGGAGATCATGTAACTGCCATAGCAGATCAAAGCTGTACAAGTAAAACAGACCACATTAGTGTGGATGCACTTTAATTTTGACATTGGCTAAGAAAATTAAAGATATCAATGACTAACAGAAGGACAAAAAAAAATCTGTTTTGGACTAAGTACATGCAGAATGCATCTTAGTTGTGAAGATGCAAAGAGTCTTTGTACATGTTATCAGGAGAGACCAGTCCCCAGGGAAAGATGGGAGCATGGACCCTTATGTTCCTCCCAGTAAGCATTTTGTATTTTGAACTGTGACTTCTTAGCCAGCAGCCCGAGGTGGAACCCACTAGGGCTCCCTTGGTAAAAAAGAGAGTCCGTCAAAGAGAAGTCCCACAATGGATTGACAGTGGGAACAAGAGTGAACTCAAACACAGAAGCGATGGAGAGGATGGCACCGTAGCAGTCATTGTTTTGTTCATAAGAACATAAGAACACTGTGTGTCCAGTTTGACTCAATGCCACTTAATAACAACGTAATACTTTAACTGAAACACATTCATCCCACTTTTGTATGTTTGAGTTGGGATAAATTTCCCAAATTTCAAATAAATGAAACTTTGACTTATAAAATACTTAGAGGCTCAACAGTTTACCTTTCTTCCTCTCATGAAAGAGGAAGAAAAAAGTTGCTCCACAGTTTTATTTGTAAAGCCAAGTTAATTTTCCATATATCTTGTCATTAAGAAAAAAAATTTCTATTAATTATCACTCCACACACATTGGCACTATGAGAAATCACTTATCTGATAACTATCATTCTTCATTTTTTATTTTATTTGTGATTTAGGAATTATTTCTCTATTTTTCTTTTTTGGGGCTCTTTTCTCTGAAAGCTCTCTTTCAAACATATGTAATGTATTGATTGCAAAATAGGCTTATTATACAGAGTTTAGTTTTCTTTTTTTGAACTAAAATTTTAGTATATCTAAGAATACATTTTGTCTAATAGAAAATAGAAATAGAAAAATATGCATGATTTTTTTCAGTATCTATCATGATCCTTTCATTGCACAGGAATAACAGAATAAAAATAATTCAAGTTCTACTATTGTGTTTAGACTTCCCAGTGTATAATATTATCTTTTCCATTTTGTCTTTGTACTCCAGCACATCTTTTATGTTAATTTATCATGTTTAATAGGTGAGAGGTTTGTGTTTTGCCTTAGAAAAGAACTGATGCAATTTTCATTGTACAGTACCCGAGAGATATGATGGAATTTTATTCTCTGTTCATTTTATGTGAAGTGTTCTGAAATGTTATCAATGGAACTCCACACACAGAGAGGCCACCTAAGAGATCGCATTGTACTTCATTGCATAGTAATCTGTTACAAAATGAAACCTTATGATTCCTGAACATCTTTAATCATCAAGAAAATACCTATGTACAAGTTATTTTCATGTATTGGTTATATATTTGCATTTATAACATAAACTAATAAGAATGCAATTTCTTGCCTATAATAACCCACAATCTCTGAAATTTACTGGAGTGTGATACACTAGAGTGCTGTTGAGAAGCCTACAATATATTTCATAATCTTCATTGGCAAGATGTTTAATAAAAATATCTGGACATTACCAATTTTCTTATCAGTATATGTAAGCATTTCATTATGAGTGTGTCAAATTTCACTTTTAATCACAGCTTTTTAGATGAGGTATAGCATTGGTGTGTACTTCTTTTGATTTGTGTTTCTATTTTCTAAACAGAGATCTGATGAAAAAAATCCAAGTCAAAATGTGACTTGCCTGCTGCTAAAAGCTTCCACATGTTGAGGGCAATATTATCTACAAAGCACTTAAAGGGGAAAAAAAAAGCACTTCTAGATTGTGTGGTGTTCTAGGAAGTGATTGAACTACAGGGCAACGACTCCTCTCCTTTTCTTATGGCATATTTACTGAGAGAAGAGCCTGTTAAGAAAGAAGAACCAGAATTAGCATATTTATCTCTATATTTTGAATGGCATTTTTGAATAGGCATTTATACAATATATATCTAAAAGGGTCAGAGGACTGACCACCACTAAGAGAAGTTCTGTGGTTCTCCAAGACCAGTGACAGCATATCACCGGAAAGGAGAAAGGAAATTGACATATATTATCTGCTTTTGGATATTTAGGTGAAACACCTAATCTTGAAACGTCATGCCAATTTATAGAACCTTTGTCTTTTAAGATACTAAGAAACTGATAAGATACAAAGGCTAAACCTACCTTTCTCACTTCATAACCCCGGTGATTCCCTCTCTATCTTACTTGTAAAACTGGCAAATGTTTTATCTTAAATATTCCTTACATCTGTCTCATTTTTTCTTAAAAGTTTTTACTCACTAATGAAGGTCATTACCATCATTTGTATGATTTATTCCAACATTCTTTCTGCCTGTAGTCATGAACCTTTCAATTTATCCTTCCACTGATATGCTAAAGTAATTTATCCTAATACATAAGCTAGCATAAATCTATTGCTCCTACTTAAAAACACAAATTCCAAGATCTTTGTTATGAACTATACTGCATAGCATGAGTTATTCAAATTATTATTGAGAAAATAAATGGATGATAACCAAAGCAAAATAAATAAATGGACAGGATAAATAAAGTCTATTTGATTTTTTCCTTAATTTATCATGTTATATTGGGTATTTTTGCCTCCTACATTGAGCTCTTACTTGTATTCAGTTTCTCTTCTAAGCTTTACTAGAATCTAAGGATTTGTTAAGACTTAGCAAAAAATTATCTCCCTTAGTAATCTATACTGATAACTACTATTGCCTTCCTCTAGCTATGTCATGTAAATATTTGGCCTTCTTCCTAAATGGTTTCACATAGAGGGGGCATAGTATATTATTTACATGTTTATCTCTATATTGCTATAATTATGTTACTTTGTGTCAATTTGTCTGCACATCTTCTAAGATGGATTTTTTCTGGTGGTGCTTTATATTTTTTCAATATTTCTCTCTGACACAAATTCAACAGCATCAATTCATCTCTCATCTCCTCTGTATTTATTATCCAACTTTGAAATGCATATTGAAAATATCATGGCTTAGGTTAGGATACTTTAATTCCTAAAGTGCCATATTTGTTCTTTAACGTTAAACCAGTCTTGTGCAGTGTATGTTTGATTTCTTCAACGCTATTTCCAGGAATGTTGATTGTAGGCATAATGAAATCCTTGATAGTTTCAAACTTAGCTCTCTTTTAAAAATGATTTTGTGTATTATAGCTATGAGTATTTAAATTTCTATTAATCAAACTTGACTTATTAGCAGTTAGTTTGGTTTTGAGTCTACAATGAGTAGTAAACCACACTGAGAATTATAGACTTTTAGTTTCATCAAAACCTTTCAAATCCTTATGACTTTTGACAAGTTAACTCATGTAATCTACATATAACAGAATGTGACTGAGATTTCCTTCAATTCTGATGCAAAGTTCAGCTTCAAACAGTCCTATTCTTGGATTATTTGCTCATGATACAGATTGGAAAAGGGCACAACACAGACTCAAACATCCTGACTTTAAAACATTGAATGCCCCTTGTAAGTGTTTGAACTACTACCCTTTTCTCTATGTACGTGATCCACATGAACACAATGAAATATTCTGGGATTCCAATTATTTGCAATGCTATCTATCATTTATATTTATTCACACAGTCCAATGCACTTGGATAGTCAATGAACCACAAGAAAGCATCCTTTTATTCTGTTCTACTTTCAACCAAAATAGATATGACATCATCAATAATATCACTTATTCGACATTAATTTCTAACTACAATTGAATTTCTAGCAACTTCCTCTTGATGAACTGCTTCAATCATTTTAAACTCATGTGATACCAATGATGCTGTTGAATAATTTCTGCATTCTGTTTTGTCCCTTTCTTTGAAATAGTCATAAATATAGATACTTTTTAGTCCATTGGTCAAGTAGCTATCTTCCACATTTATTTTCTTAGACTAGTAAATGTTTCCTGGGCTGCATCAGTTTGTTGAAACATTTCAGTTCAAATTCTCTTTTTTCTAATAAACACATTTTTTTTTAATGAATCATTTTATTGGAGGACCATATAACTCCCATCACAACCTGTACCAACTTCAATTGCATGCAGGCCACATTTACACACCCATTGCCATCATCACTCTCAAAACATCCTCCCTCCCTCCAGGACCCCAGTATCAGCTCCCTATATTACCCTTCCTCCCCCCCTTCCCCTTGAACCCTTATTAATTTACAAATTGTTATTTTTTCATACTGTGCACTGTCCAATGTGTCCCAACACTCACTTTCCTGTTGTCCATGTCCCAGAGAGGAGGCTACGTGTAGATCCCTGAAGTTGGTTCTCCCTTTCTATTCCTCCATCTCTCCACCTTCCTGGTATTACCACTCCTGTTACTAGCCTTGATGGATCATCTATCCTAAGTTTCCCATGTTTCCAACTTCACCGTCATCTCCTGGTCTAGCTGGATTTATGTGGTAGAGTTGGGGTCATGAGAGTGGGTGGGAGGCAGCATGGGAACTAGAGGAAGGTAGACATGTTTTGTGCTAATTCCTTGAGTGCAGCTTAGATATGTTGTTTCTATACTAGATACATTTCTTTAAGATCAGATTACCCAAGACATATAAACATATCTGCATCCTGATATGAAATCTTATCACTGACACATCTTGATGAATATATGATGCATATTTTGGAGTGGTAAATGATTGGATAGCTTACATATTGTTGAATAATTTATCGCTTATTATTCTTCAAATAAGGTAGTGTACCAATAAGGCTATGACAGGCTCAGTGGGATAGCTTCTGATATCAACAATCTGTGGAGGGACATTATTAATGAATATGTATTTATCCATTTTAAATTAGTCACAATTGCTCTTTTAGATACGTTTTATTGATGAATATCAGCATTGTCCTCTAAATATAATACTTTTATACCATCTATAAAATATGCATATTATTTATTTTTAATTTGTTCTTTTGGACATTTTCTGAAATACACATGGGTAGTTCATATATAGATTGAATATATTGCATTTTCCAAATAAAGATATTTATATGAGAGTAAATTAAAGATCAACTTTAGGAGAGGAAATCTGGCTTGAAGTGATGCTAAAATATTTTTCATTGATATATTTGTTTTTGTTTTATATTTAATTATAATTTTTATTGAAAAGTATATATATTCTGGAAAACATGTTTCTTTGTTTTTTTCATATAATCAAGCATACTGATATTTCTTGGCAGGTGACATCATATTACTAATTGTGTCATCTCCATATGTTTTATTAAGGTGCTGTTTGCAAACATAGCTAGAGACCAAAAATAAATAAGCAATGTCCACACCTTTTCTCTACATACTGCACTATGATTGTTGTTGTATGACATCAAGTCCCTTCCAAGTAGCAGCAACGTTAGGAGAGAGGAGTACTGCCTTATGGGTTTACTAAGTCATAACATTTATGGGAGTCCATCTTCGAGTCGGTCTTTGAAGGCGCTGATTGTGGGTTCCAACTATAGAACTTTCAGTAAGGGGATGAACACCTAATCATGGTTCTCCGAGTTTTCCTCATGGGTGAAACAAACACAAAAATAATCTTCAAAAAGTATAGCTTCTTAAAGAAATGAAGTCTAAAGTAAGACAGAAATAGTATTGAGCGTCATTTTAGGTAGGTTATTCAGAAACTCCCAATAAGACTGAAGAGCTTGGTTTTGAGATGCCTGTGTGTCTTGGAGATATTTTTGGTTCAGTTCTGGAATATGACAACCACATTTAAGTGAATCACAGGAATGCATTATTTGACCAACGATATGAAAGTCACATTAGGATAAACTAGTCTAGTAGGTGTGCAATAGCATTAAGAAAAAAATTGAAAATTCAGAGTTGCCAAGATGGGATGCAGACATACAATGATGCAGGGCCACCACAAACCTTCCCTTTGTAATTCAAAAGTAACACAATAAGCTGATGCACACAAAAAAAATCAGCAAAGTTGTCTCCTAGATTAAGAAGACAACTTCAGGGTGCTATGTAATGACCCACCAGGCATGGAAGACAAGTATAGGATTATTAAGTAGAAATGAATTTGAGTTTTGTGGGATAGATAGGATCATATGATTGAAGTGTGTGAATTAATTGGAGTAAGAACTGAAGAGGCCAAAGGGCTAAAATAACAATTAAATTTCATTATGATCACAGGAAAAGCCATTAGGAGATTCTTCAGTGGCTTGGTTAGGGAAATAAGGAACTCCAGATAAACAATCATTAACCAACCAGCTGCAACTAGTCAGGTCAGCAGTTCAAAGCTGCTGACCTTCCCAGAAAATACAGGTGTCTGCTTCCTAACAGACTGCAGCTTTCAAAGCCATCTGAGCAATTCTATTCCACCTGACTGAGTTGTCAGAAATGCTAGGAACAGTGTTGGCTTTTGTGAAACACATGGTTTGTTTGTATATCATATATGGACTATATAAAAGCATATATGTCTGACTCCCAAGCTCTTGGTTTGATAAAAAAAGGTGGGGAGTTGGTGGTTATATTGACTAAGATGGGAAAGACTTAGAGATAAACTGCAAAGCATGGAGATCAGACATTGAGTTAGAATAATAAGTTTATGGGGTCTATTATTAAAAATACAAGTGAATGTGTCTTCTAAGTGCTATGTCAACAAACCAATTAATTATGAGGGCCTAATAATAGCATAATTCATGCTAAATTATTAATACCTACTGCTACTTAATGTGTTACCTTTCGCATGTTATATATTTCTATCATAATGAGTTTTCACTAAACATTTTGACCTAGATAAATTGTTCTAATCCACATCATACTAGCAATATGACTGGCTGTCAAAGCTTCCTGCTGGGATAAGGGATCATCACTCTGAGTGATCTGGGCTCTATCAATCCACTCACACTTAAGGCAAACACTTGCTTAATCCATGTGCCTGCCTCATCTCACTCTTCAGGTATATTGTTTCCACACACATTTTCTGGTGAGGGCTTTAAGAGCTTTTCAGAGATAATTTTGAAAATACCTGAGTAATTTATTCCCCGATTAATTTGAATACATATACTCCTATTTAATGAATAAATGCACTAGTATCCAATGTAATTATTAAGTAGATAAGATCTTCAATAAGTTTTATAATAGGTTAAATGTTTTAAATATACAGATATTCTTTTAAAAATATTATTGAAAACCTAGGAAAATTTTATACTTCATAAAGCCTGCCTATCGTACTTATAATATTAATTAGTCTTTCCAGTATAAAAAAATGAATAAAATCTCAATAGTACCTTAGAACATATTAAAAACATTCACTTGGAATCCAGTGGACACCGTGAGACATTCATGAATTTTGCAAAAAATGATAGTGAACCTTGAATAGAGGGCAGGAAAGAGACAAGAAGGAAAATCTTAATGTTTTGCCCAGTCCCACCTACCCCAAATCAAAATTCTCATTGGTAGAGAAATCAAATTATGCAATAGTTAAAAGTGCAATGTGACATTGCATGGCTCATTTGTGAATGATGCATTGCATGTACATGACAGCAAATCAAGCAGTATTGCTACTGTCCCTAAAGCTATGTGTTCCTAAAAACAAAGAAATGTCTCTATCATTTAGTTCCTTCCTTATTTTCGAAGTGTTTAACATTATGGTTTGTTGGGATTATGAGCCATCTTCTCAGTTCTAACTTGGGAGGAATCGTAAGCACAACGTAATATGCTGGTCTTTTGCCATCCTCTAAAGAGTTGCTATTTCTCCATACTTTCCTGTTGTCGTTGTGTCAATCATTTCATCTCGTTCAGAGGGTCCTCTTTTTTGCTCACTCTCTAGCAAGCATGATGGTCCAGGGATTGGTCCATGCTGAAAATATAACCAAAATAAGCGATGACATCTTCTCATGCTTCTTCCTAAGATATTCTGGATCTTATGTCAGATTTCTTTCATTTCTTTGGTTGTCCATGTAACTCTCCAAAATTTTGTCAATAACTAAATTCAATGATCTCAACTCTTCATCCTCCTTCTTTATTCCTTGTCAAATTATCCTATTCATATGATGCAATTGAAAGTAGCGTGACTCAGTTACATGTGCCATGATCCTCAAAGTGACATCTTTGCTTTTTTAGCACTTTAAAAGGCCTTTTTTTAAAAAAAAATCATTTTGTTGGTGACCCTTATCACCACCAAGTTGGATACAACTCTTATCACAATCCTTGCATCCATCCATTATGTCAAGCACATTTATACATTTGTTGCCTAGTCATTCTCAAAATATTTGTTTTCTACTTGAACTCTTGGTATTTGTTTCTCATTTTCCCCTCCCTCCCCACCCCTCATGAACCCTTGATAATTTATAAATTATTATTATTCTGTCATGTCTTATACTCTATAATATCTCCCTTCACCCAGTATTCTGTTGTCCACCCCCCATGGAGGGGTTATATGCAGATTCTTGTCATTGGTTTCACCCTCCTACCTCACCTTCCCTCTACCCTCCTGGTATCACCACTTTCACCACTGCAAAAAAAAATATCATTGTGAACAAAGAGTATCTTCTCGGTGACAGTACTGGGTTCACTAACTCAAAGTGAGTTACTCAATGCTTGCCTAGCAGGAAAAATGTGTGCTTTGAAAGCTCTACTCAGCATTGATTTTGAAAAAAATATGAATATTTCCCCAATTGCATGGTGCCTCAGCTGATTTGCATAGGATCAAAAGCACAGTTGTCTTGGCATGGGTTTTCAGGAAGTTTCCCTAACACTTATAGCAATGCCTCTTAATTGGGGGTGACTACAAAGTACTGTGCACCACTTGTCCATAAGTTTGTTGTACTGTGATGACTTGTTTGCTTGTGTTGCTGTGATACTGGAAGCTATGTGACAGACATTTCAAATGCCAGTGGCATCACCTAAAGTGAACAGGTGTCAGTGAGCTTCTAGTCTAAGAACAAACAAACAAGAAGGGCTTGTCCCCTGACTTCAGAGGAAGGGGTGAAGGAAAACATTATGAAAACCTCTGAACAGATGGAAGCAGAGCAGTGTCAAAGACAGTGCCAAAGGATGGTACCTCAGGGCAGAGGGCATTTGGAGTATGACTGCAGAGGAGCTGTCTGTTCAGAATGGGATACATGAGGACATGAGTCCGGTGATGCATGAGAGAGTGGACCTTTGGGAACTTAATCAGTGATGGGGTAAGAATCCAGGTAAAGAGAAACAGCTGCAAAAATCTGCTAATGATCGAAATGTGTGAAGTGTAACTCCAGCAAATTGAAAGACATCTAAAATGAAAGGGAGCATATAAAGATTGATATCTTGGGTATTAATAAGCTTTATTGGGCAATTATTAGTCATTTTGAATAGAAAATAGCATGATCAACTATGCTGGAAATGACATGATAAAAATTGGCATGGTATTCCTTGTCAGAAAGCACACTGCTAAATCTGTGAAGTACATGCTGTCTATGATAGGATTATACCTAATACCATTCAATGAAATCTTAACAATACACTTATTAATCAAATTTAAGAAGAACCACACAAGCTATTGATGCAGAAAACTGAAGAATTCTACTAATGTCTTGAGACTGAAATTGATCAAGCATGCATTACTTTGATAAATATTGGATATTGCAATACAGAAGTTGAAAACAAAGAGAAAGGAACAGTAGTTTGAAGATGTGTAATGGATGATATAAATGAAGTTAGAGATTGCATAATAAAATTTTGCAACACCAACAACTTGTTCAAAGCAAATACTTTTTTTCAATAGCATAAGATGTGGCTCTACTCTTGGAGTTCTCTGGAGGAAACACAGAGAGCTCAAACTGACTATGTCTGTGGGAAGAGATGCTAAGAGAAGCTCCATATCCACAGCTAAAGCCAGGCTAGGGGCTGACTGTGAAACAGACAATTAATAGCTCTTCTGTAAGTTCAAGATAAAGCAGTAGAAAATTAAAGCATATCTAAGAGAGCCAAAATGAAAGCTTGAATCTGTTCCATATAACTTTCAAAAACAACTTAAGAACAGATTTGACATTACTGAAAATAGACGTGATGAGCTGTGCGCTGCCACCAGGAACATCAGTCATGAGGAAAGCAAGTGGTTATTAAAATGACAAGAAAGGAAAGATCACAATGAATTTTGAAAAGACTCTGAAACTGGATCTTAATCATGAGCTGAATCAAATAGAAGAAATGATGACGTGAAAGAGCTGAACACAAAATTCCAAATGGCAGTTTAAGGAGACAAAGTGAAATATTACAAGGAAGTGTGCACAGCCTTAGAGTTAGAAAACCAAAAAGAACTATTGTGCTTAGGATATATGAACGTGAAAGAACTAAACATATTTATATTTTCAAGCTTTGGGTTGCAATATTGAAAGTTTCTCTGAGCAAAATGTTGAATGATGATCTTTAGAGGCAAAGATGGAATTACTTTGTCTCAGATACAGTGGGTCGGTTGTCAGGTGAGAGAAGGAGATATCATGGTTGATAAATTAGAAGGCCAGCAAAAAAGAAGGTCATTCTCTGTGAGATGTACTGACATCATGGCTGTGACAATCAATTTTAGCAATGGAAAACTTTTTAGGATGGTGCAGTACTGGCAGTGTTTTGTTCTGGCATTGTACATAGTGTCACTATGGGTTAGAACTGACACAATGGCACCTAAAAATAACATGAATATTTAAGGGGATGTTATGTTACTTATGAACGCTAGGTAGACATACTACCTCATTGCCTGGGAAACTGGAATAGAAAATTAGATAACACCAGAAAAAGAATCTAACTTTGCCATGGTGATTATTTTTATAATAGTGGCCTCATACAATATTGGTCCTTGTGTCAGTCCGGGTAGACTAGAGAAACAAATTGATAGACATGCATGTGGATATAAGGAAAAGATTTATATACAAGAGGAATGGCATTGAGAAAGCATCTCAGCCCAGTCCAATTAAAAGTCATAAGCCCAATATTAACCCATATGCCCAATACCAGTCTATAAAGTCTCCTTCTGGCTCATGATGTCACAGGCCAGTGGGTGTAGAGTCCCAGCACCTGCAGGGGTCTTCTTAGGGCTTTTGCTTCCAGGGTTCAGGGTCAACCAATCGCACCCAGTGGTGGCAGAAGCCACTCAGTGGTGACAGGGATCTCCACATGACTTCTCCAGTTTCAGAGGTCTAGTTCCATCAGGGTAAGGCCAGGTGGCTTCTCCTCCAGCTCGTGCAGCTCCTCGGATGTTGCCATCTTGTCTTGTCCATAGATCGTTTTCTCTGAGATATAACTCCCAACAACTGGGGAGATAACTTCTCATCTCCATGAGGAAAATATCGCAAGATTCCCAAGAAATCTCAGGAGAAATTCATGCCTACACAGAGGCCTCATTGGCTACTCAATGGCTATCTCCAGATTAAGAGCCTAGACTCCACCCCTACATCTCAATCATAACATTAGCATAAGCAAATGACCGCCACAATCCTCTTTTGATTGACTAATTCCACATAGCACAATAGATTCCAGGTATATTCATATCATGATGAAGGATAAGGTTTCACATTTGCCCTGACTACAATTGCCATGATCTCCCAGGCAATGCCTTCTAACAAGATCATTTCCATATCTGGTCTATTGTCAGAAGACATTCACCAGAGGCTTAATCTGCTTGGGGGACTCTGCAAATGGATTCAGAAACCCATTGGGAAAATTCTACTCTATGTTAAAGGCACTCTGAATCAGTGTCAACAAAGGGCAGGGAATTTGAACAAATGTGTACAATCTTTAAGAATTGACATATCAGTTGCATAACAGTCAGTTAAGTCTAAAAATGTAACACACATACAATATACAACCAAACCAAACCTCTATCATTGAGTTCATTATGACCTATAATTACCCTATAGTACAAGGTAGAACTTCCCCTGCAGTTTCTAAGATTGCAAAACTTTAATGGAGTAGAAAGCTTCCTTCCTTTCCAGTGGAATAGATGGTAGTTCGAAACTGCTGGCCTTGCACTTAGCAGCCCCAAGCAAAACCCCTATACTATTGAAGGCCCCACTATGAAAAGAAAGAGCAGCGTAAATAATGGATCAACAAAAATTTTACAAAAGTATTTATGCACGGAGATGCTTATGCATCAAGACTTAAAGGTTTATGAAAAGTTGAATTAAAAGATAATGAAAATAATTTTAGGATTTCCATAATTTTAGGAAATCCCTTTGTAAAGTGGCAAATTAGCTTGCTCTATTTACCATTGAAGGGATTGTTTTCTTCCTTTTCTTTGGTATTTAGATTATTTTTCTAATTATGCTCAAATATGCTTTCTTTGTCCAGAATTCAGAAGAGTCACTGCTAGCTTCTCTATATCATTTATGAGGGAAAAATTTTAAACATGTGCTGTTGCCTGTATTTTAAGTAATTTTACGATAATAATAAACATGAGAATGACCAAAATATAGTTAAATATTAAAAGAGGTTGACTGATAATAAAATAGCTTCAAAATATGATGTTAATGAGCTAAAGCATAAAGAAATAACCCTGTTGGGGGAACTGACTACTCTAGTGCATATATTCTTCTAGTTTATTAAACATCACATATGAAAACTTGGTGGACATTACATCACTATAAAACTATTAAAATCAAACTCATGGGTAATGTAGATATCCTGCCTATTTCTTCTCTCTAATGACTTTTTTGAAACCAATCTCTACTCATCTCTGTAAATATTGCACATATTGAAAAAGTCAGATAGAGCCTTAAATTGGCAAACTTTCTCATTTTATTTTATATTTCCACAGAGATAACCTAGGCATAAGGTTTCTTTAAAAAAAAAAAAACAACAACTATGCTTGAGTAAGTTCCACCAAAATGAAGAAACAGGAAAGAGATAGATTTGGGAGTTCACATTTGTGTCAAGGTCAAACTCATTGCAAAGAGAAATGGCTAAATTGATACTTATACAGCAGAGTCTTCCTATCTGTCGCTCTCCTTTTTTGTAGTATTTTTAGTGAAAAACTGAATCTTTTGTGGCACAAGTTAATATATGTCTTCCCTCCTTTTAAAAATTAAAGTTACAAAAGTTTTGATTTTCTCACATAAGAAAAAGACTAGCTTTAACTGTCATCATTGATAAGGAAATCTAGAGTGCTTATATTTTGTAATATGCTAAAATAATTACAATGATACATGGAAAAACATCTAAGCATTGATTATTTCTCAAGTGCCAAAAACAAAAAATGTTAATGAACTGAAAGGATGATTATTAACACCAGAAACAAAATACTCCTCCTCATCACCTTACACCCACATACTACATGATTTGTGAAGCCTCTCTGCTTTCTCCTCTCACCCTGGTGGCGAAAGATAGGCTGTCCTCCAGGTAGTGGAAAGCATCAATCCTTCACATTATTATGTTCACATTTCAAAGAGATTGGCATGGATGCTTCTATTCAAAGTAAAGTGGGTTGGGAATCAAGCACTTATTTAGATTTCACAGTCAAATTCACACAGGGAAATTACAGAATACATAGGGTTTTTCAATAAACAATGTCTATTCAATCGTAAATAATAATTTTAATTGTTATTTTTATGGGATTGTGGGAGAGTCAGCAAGATCTGAGTTATTTTAGGCAAGAATGAATAGACTATAATTTTAATAAGATGCTGAATAGCAACTTTAAAGAATCTCTCTGAGTTTATTTAGCTCAAAAGTCAATCATGCAGACACAGAGAATTTATAGCCCTGGTTGTGTATGCAATAAATGCACAGGACAGTGTGTGGTTTTTGACTTATCTTTTACTTAAAATTTTGGATTAAAATATTATTTTTCGATGCAAGGTGAACACAAAATAGAGAGAATAAATAGTAACATTTAAAAGGAAATAATCTATAAAGACTCAAGCCGCAGACCCATCTTTTAACTGAGTTGCTGCAGATAAAAGTAAACATGGAGAGAATACAAAGAGCTTTCAAAACTGCATGAGGTGGATACTACAATTTACTAAGGACTAGAGTGGATTGGAGCAGCCAGGCACAAACAGGGTCAAGGTCTATAAATCAAATGAGATCTGATTTGGCTTTGCTACTTGATGGTAATCTTCAAAATCTTATTTCCAAGTAGGGTCAACTTTATAGGTTGATATCATCACTGCCAGTTGCCATTGAGTCAATTGCAATTCATGGACATCCTACTTGTGTCGCATGTAATGATATTCCTTAGGGTTTTCAAATCTTTAGCCCACTTGAAGCAGACTATTAGGGCATTCTAAAGAGAGCCTTTAGTCGCAGAGTGGGTTCAAACCACCAACCCTTAGGATCATAGAACAGTGCTTACCTGTTTGTGGTGCTTTGGGGAAATAAAAAGCAATCCCAAACAAACACCAAACAAAACAGAAAGTGAGTTCTGACAAATGGAAGTTATGCAAATTTACACAAGCTTTAACAAAAATGCAAGTTTTGAGAATTGTGCCTTACATATTAATATGAGAAATATTGAAGCTGGTATGAAATAAAGGAATACTTCCTAAAATATTTTTGGTCATATAGCTCTTAATTTAAGACAAAAATTTTATTTATAATGGGATATATTCTATTAACAAATGTGAGAAGGAAGCCCCCCAAATCAGAATTGCTCTGGGAGGAAAGGAGCAACTATAATATGCATTTTTCCCTGTATGTGAGCATTCAGTAACATGCTCTTTGTTCATGCTAAGATAGTATTGTCTGCGATGGTTCTCTCTGGTCACAGTGAATGGTTTTGAAAAAGCGTTTTCATTTGAACCTTGTGTTTTATGATGGCCAATTTTAAAGAACAGTATGTGACAGAGAAATTTTGTTTCTGCTCAAGAAAAACGCAGCAGAAACAGTTGTGGTGTTGAACACAGCTTAAAAGGCTTATGGGAAAAACTCAAGTGTACAATTGATTGTATTGTTTTAAAAAAAGGTGAAACGTTGATGGATAGCAACCCTCATTCTGGACCTCCATCAACTTTCAGAACTTCATGAGTTGAAAATATCAACTCATCCTGTACTTGAAGTTTGTTCCACCAGGTCAGACTGTTAATCTTGCCTTCTATATAAAGGTGCTGAAAGGATTGCATAACAGTGTGGAACAAAAAAGGCCCAATGTGTAGAAGACGGGACTGGTTTTTCCACAATGACAATGCAACTGTTCACACAGCCATCTCAGTGCACCAGTGTTTGGCAAAAGACAGCATGCTTCTTACTCACATGACCATGCTCTACACAACTTCTTTTTGTTTCCACACATAAAGTGGGCCATGAAAGGGTAGTGATTTCATCATGTGGAAGAGGTAAAGAAAGAAGTGCTGTGAATCATCCAAATTGATGATTTTGAAATATTTTTCCAAAACTGGAATTTTGGAAAATGGAATTGCATGGTTTACAAGTATATTAACTATAATGGAAAGTACTTTGAGTTGAAATGTTTTGTAAAATAATTTAAGTGCATATCATTGGAAAAAATTGTGTACTTTGGTGGGTAGCTTCTAGCCTATATACTAAAATTCTGATGTTACACAAAAACATTGACATATTTACCATACAAAGATTGTGGGGTTTGGATGGTTGTAACTTTACTATATAATAGCTTTCCATATTTTTGCAATATGGTACAATATTATTAGAAAAGAATAGTGGTCCTTTATTTTTGGAATTTACAGTTTAACATTATTTGACAGACCAGATATGTTGGGCACAGATTTCAAATCATATGTAGTCATTACCAAATGGAAGTAACAGCAGACAAAATTTGATACAAAAGAAATTATTTTTAAAAATAATTATAGTCAATAAATTGGAATGGCCTATCTTGTAGTATTCTGAAACACCTTCTTCTGACATATGTAGCCCTGTTGTTTTTCGTCAGTGTTGCATCAGAAAAAAATAAACTGTGTTTTGATTCATCTTGATTTGATACATAAAGAAACCTGCTAAATTACTTATGTTAACAGTGTTGCCAAAAATAATATTCTTATAACTTTAATAAATTTTGTTAAAATACACACCACAAATGGAAGGAAACCCATAGGGAAAGAGATAGTAAGATATTTCACCAGATATTACTGTCCCTATGCTTTTTCTTTGTTTTCAATAAAGAAATTTCAATATTCCTACAGCCCATGATCACCAGTGAACACATTCTTGACAAGCCTAAACACTTTTTTTTCAAATTTCTTAAGAGCACATTAAAGATTTTAGAGATGGGTCTGCTTAGAGAGTGTTAAGATGATGAATGTTATAAACGTTCATAGTGTGATGGGTGCATCATAGTCATAGAAACTATCCTAAAATTGGAAGCAACTATGTTGTTCATTGTCAAGTGTCCTAGCCTGCCTTCTGACTCATAGCAACGCCGTGTCCCACAGAAGGAAAAACGGCCTGGCTCTGAGCCTCAGTGTGGCTGTGAGCCCGTGGATGCAGTCATGAAAGCAGGCTTTCACTTAGAAAATCGCCAAGTACATTCTCTAAGGAAGATACTAGTTCTTTGTGTAATTCTTTATTCTGATTGTGCCTATTTTATTCCATGCAAACCTGTGGGAATTTTTAATCAGGTAAAAAGCCCAATAAATAGTGTTTATTACAATAATATATTCATAGGAAAAGGAAAGCTGGGTCAACCAGGATGAGATAACCTATTTGCATTTGCCTGGAATAAACATCCATACACTTGGCACATATGTGCCATAGCTTTTCATCTTAAATATTGTAATATACTTTTATTAAAGCATTTCTATCTTTCCCAAACTCTTTTGAAATTGGAATGCAGGATCATGAATTGTACATATAGTGTGCAATTCATAATATGTCTTCAGAAATAAAATAAATGAATTTTCAGTGGAGCTTATCTTTCATTAGATCTGAGAAGATAAACAGAAAGATAGTGATTTGATACACTGACTCATGGGTGGGGAAGGGGTGGTGGAAAGAAACACATTGGTTTCAAAAATATTGCAAAGTGTAGTTTGACATTCCATTCTTCTCTTTTGGATTATATTACCTGGAATGCTTGTATCCATGACATAAATCTCAGAAATTCTCTCTATGGTCAATATGAGGTATAATTGACATTTTGCCGGTGGGAAGATAAGCTCCACTATCTATATAATGAAATGTGAATAAATGAAATTTAAGCTTCTATATGTCTAGTTAAAATCAGAAAACTCTTCCAGTAATAAGGTTCATATTTTTGCTGGCCTCTCATTCAAGATCAATGAATACACTGGTAGTGTAAGAACGCCTTAACTTCAGGTATTATGAACTTGAGAAGGGAAGTTTACAGACTCTGTTTAATCATGATATGACAACCTAAATCATCCCACTTCTCAGTCGTTGTCCATATTATTTAGGAAGCCCTTAATTAGCAGGCATCATCAGTAAACATGAGACTCACCCTGTGCTGCTGCTAGCTGAAAGCTGTCGCATGACCCTTGATTACACTGTGGTCCCGGGTTACTGTTAATAGTTAATGCTCTTGGCTGTTAAGAGAAAAGCCGGCGTTCCAGTTCTTACAGAGATATCTCAGAAGAAAGAAGTAGTGATCTAATTAAAAAAAAAAAAACACTACTAAAAATACTACGGAGCAAAGATATTCTCTGACACACATGCATCATGAATTACTGTTTTTAATTTTATTATCTCTGAAAAACAGAGTATCGGTGCATGCATGGAAACATGTGCCTGTGTGTGTGCTTGCTTTGTGTGTGAGCACTGGGTTTCGAAGCCGCCCTGCCGGTCATCCATGTGAAGGGACACTGCCTTTACTCTTTGACTCAAAAACCATCGTGATGTTCCTTTGGGTCTGAGTCCGTCTTTCTTGGAGTCGTCTGGAATCCACGGTGGTCCTTTTCAGACACAATTAGCTTCAGCACTATTCTCATACATCTGTCCTAGAAAGGAAGAAAAAACTTTATTCACACAAACCTCTTTGGATCTACAGAAATTCCTACAAAACCCCTCTCTTTCAACATCACTCATGACTGAAAACAGAAATAAATCTAGCACGAATGTTGCTTCTTCTTTGAATATTCTAACGTTTTCTAGCCCCCCCCCCCCGCCCTCCTCTTTTCCATATTAAAGAAAGTGCTGGAGTTCACTCTCATAGTGCATATGTCTTGGGAACAGCATTCATTTCTGCTTAGCAAACAGGAAATTGGAAGTGACAGCTCTATTGATACATAGCTTTTGTTGAAAAGTTTATCAAAAAGCAGATCTCAAACTGCTAGTATGTTATGGAATCACTTTTGTGAGTCAAGATTGAAAGAAATATAACTATAAAAGCTAATATGAACCTGAGTATCTGTTCTGTTAGTAAACATTATTTCTAAAACATTATTGTGATCATATTTACATAAAACATTCACTTATGAGTTTATTTATTATGACATTATGTTGTCAAGTATATTTTCTTTTCAATTATAGCCTTAACTTTCAAATAAATGATTTTAAGACATTCTGGAATGCTGTATTCTCTAATATGGTAAATACTAGCCTCATGTGGTCCCTTAATGTAAATATAGACCTATAAAAGTTGCATGACATTCATCTTAAATTAGTTTCTATACCTACACTTCAATTATCATGTCATTACTGTTGAATAGCATACAGAGAAATTGGTCATCATTATAGAAAATTCTATTGAATGGTGCTGTTTTAGATATATTCAGGTATATTTGTAATATTTTTTCTATCATCAATTTGTACAAAAAAGTAATACTAAACAACTGATAAATTTTGCAGTTCTATGTTATTGTGCTAATTTCAAGTCTTTTATAGTATATAGGTATTTTGTATTAGGTAGTTTAATTGACAAGTACATTACTATTGCTTTATTATAGATAGGAAGACCCCAAACAATAAGCCTTACAGCAAATTATGATTAAGATTATTGATCCTATGGAAAACTACTTAGATTTAAAGTTTGAAAAATGCTAAGAATCATTCTAACATATAATATACTTTTGGCCACAAAAAGTCACTATCACGCACTGGTAGTTTATTAGCTACTCTTCCAGAAATGCAATGTGGCATTCTGATTCTGTGAAGATTTATAACCTTGGAAAACTTATGAGGCAGTTCTATTCTGTCCTACAAGGTTACAGTAAATCAGATTGTAACTCAATGGTGATGGGATTGGTTTGGGGAAGTCATTGTTATATTATTTGAATGATAGTAACTGCCTTCTAGTATAAGTAAATATATATCCCCAGCCTTCAAATTTCTTTTTGGGGCCAAACTGTAATTCCCTGTTTCTTGTTAGTTACATGATGTTAGAGAAATGGTTTAACATGTCTCATTTTCATTTGAGGGGTAAACAGGATATATCTGTAGATTGTTTATAAGCCTGTGGTTCATAATTTCCAGGCAAGTCATCACCGTTGAAAGAACGTAATACAATGGACACAACAACATGGTCGATGCTAGATGGAAATCCTATGTATAAATGGATACATTTCTGTTACCTAAGCCAGTCATTGGGCACATAGCAAAAGTAGATAGTTTAAAAGTAAAAACAAAAACATATGTCCTTGCACTTTAGTAGATAGTTTAAAAGTAAAAACAAAAACATATGTCCTTGCACAAAAACATATGTCTAGAAGTTCAACGGAGCTCTGGCAGAATAGTGCATCACATATTCATTGGGCTGCTAACTGCAGGGTCAGTAAGTCATACTCACCAGCTTCTCTTTGAGAGAAAGGGAAGTCTTTCTACTCTCAGATAGATTGTCTCTGAAACCCACAGGACCTGTTCTATCTTCCCCTTTAGGGTCCCTGTGAGTCCCAATTGACTTGATGACAGATTCGTTGGAAAAGTCCAAATTCAGGGAGGTCTCCTTCCTTGTCTACTTTATATTCTGCTAGCAATCTTTCATGTTTCTGTGCTGTTTGTCTCTAGTGTGTTTGTCTCGGTGTCTATTTATTATAATGACTATCAAAACAAATACACCCCCCTCTTCTTTTCCCAAGAAGGTCATCGTTTCTGGTACACACAGTTTGGGAGAACACAGTTCAATCCATAAGAGTATCTTTAGTTTAAAAGTAGCAAACAAGCACTTAATCTTTCAATAAGAAACTAATAGGAGGGACATTCACACATATTTATTATCATTTGTGAGGTGATTGCCTATAAGTAAGAACCCAACTAAGAACTAAGAACTTTAAGAAATAAAACAAAAGTTAAAAATGAAAGTCAAATTATAGGATTCATTTCTGATAGAGGTTAGACTAGAGGACTAAAGTTGAATTAAGTGACAATGTGATTTGTTAAATAAAACATAGACTTTAACACAATAGGTTATAGGCAGGAGCAATGTAGAAGTGAAAGCTCCACACATATATCTAGAATCCGTCATTCAAGGAAAACAGGAGGATGCTCATATTAGTCTTTACATATATACATAGAACCATTTAAGCTACTTGCAGTGACAGGAATAACAAAAACTAAGAATGACAAGAGAATTTAGGAGAACAATTATTTTTCAAGGCAACCAGTTCTAACAATAATTTTGCAAATATTTTTTTCTTTTTGAAAAATATAAAAATATATGAATATATGCTCTGACAATTATAAGTAGAGTGAAAAGTGATATAGTTTCTATATCCATTTTTCAGCAGTCTATCATTGTGCAGAGAGCAATTTTGTTTTAAATGAACTTGTAAAGTATATGCTCTTAATCTGAAATTTTTATCCACTGATGCAAATTGGTTAAATTCGAAACCTTTGTTACAATCTATTGCAATTCCTTCCTTAATGAACTATAAAGACTCACATCTAACTCTGTTTTGTCAAAATGGTTCCTTCCTTATATAATGGAATTCATGGAACGTCTTACAATTTTGAGATAGTTTTTTTTTGCTTCTTTTTCTTCACAGAGCTAATAATCAAAGTTCTAAAGACTGGACATATAGCAACAAAAATGGGATTATTTTTTATCTCCACAATTCAAACAAGGAATTCAATCAAATAACCTTGGCGTTCACTTCAACTGAAAGGACTAGAGCCAGAAATATAAGAAAATATTGTTTAAGATAATCTTCAATTCTTTTAGATCAGCCACTATTGGGAAGTAGAATAATTATACTTCAGGAGATGACCAATAAGGCATATAGTTATACTACAATCTACACTTCAGCTTACATAGGCTTTTATAAAGACAAGGGGGTAAGGTATTTTACAGCATATAAACAAATTCACAGAAGTATATGACACTCATGTTATGAGAAATAATTCACCATCATAATTGATATGAATGCAATAATGAGTGTCAAAAGGTGGTCGGTGACATTTACACAGATATTCAACAACTCATGGCATTCAACAATATGCAATGCAAGCATGTGTAGATAATATAATTGAAGGGGCTGAGCCCCAGTGGCATAGTGGTTGTGCGCGGGACTGTGGCCCACTGGGATGGAGGTTCGATTCCGGCTCCCAGGAGCAAAGGCTGGGCCTCCTACTCCCACCACCAGGGCAGTGATGCCTAAAAAAACAATTTAGAAAAATTTTTTTAAAAATTTAAAAAATATATAATTGAAGAAGAAAAGTGGAATTATACTAACAAGTTGTACATAATATGTACCCCTTGTCTAAAATACTATGACTATAAGAGAAAATATGATTGTGTTTGCTTGTTTTGAATTGGAGGAGAAATATGAAAAACAAACCTGAGGCATGAATGAGTCCTGAGTTGTCGCTACACAAACAGCTTCTGACAAACACTCATGGAGTCATTAAAACACACACATATGTTGGACTAATGACAACTCCTGGGCTTGAGGGAATGGTTAGGTTTGGCACCTCCTCTACCCTCAACATACACACAGTCAAGCACGCATCATCCAGGGCTCTCTGATTTTACTCTATAACAATATAATAAGGGCTTAATTTCTCATCTTACTTTTAGATCTAATAGAACAGGAAAAATACCTTTCTTTTTTATCACTCTGGTGGATTTTATAAATATTATATGCTATCTACAGTTTGTGTACTATCTATATAAATATTGTCCTGAATTATAAACAGATCAGAGATGAACAATATTATTATATTTAAATTTGACCAAATTATTCAAGTTACTAAAAATGTAGTCATTTTTTAAAATAATTAGCTTGGATTAAAATTCTGGCTTGATTTGATAGAAATGTTACTAATATGTTGCCCAAAATAATATGGTTAATTAGAAAATACCACAAGGAGATTTGGAAATAATAAATGCATTCATATATCCTTTCTGGGTTAGAAAGTTTTAGCTAGAATGAAAGTCCACTTGCACTGCAACTGTGAATAATAGAGCAGCTCATTCTGTTTTTGCATTTGGGGAAGATGATTTATGCATGTCCTTGTGCTGGATAGCACTAAGCATTGCTCCTTCATTAGTGGTTCCCACTGAAAGTTATGTTTATATTCAAAAATTCTGCCCTGGGATGGATAATATTGTGTGAGAAATAATTACAGGGCAAAAGTGGAGAGCCACTGCTTAAAATGTATTAGAAATTATCTGCTTGATGTGCCTCCCAGTTTCCATAGTGTGATTCTGTCTAATTATCCCTAGGGATCTGCGAGGCTCTTTGACTATTAAGCAGATAATTCTTTAACACTGAGAAATACTTTTTCATATAAAATCCTGGATAGTTATTTTGAGTCTGCTCCTATAAGGAAAAGTATTTCCCAATTAAGTTTATTTAACTGTTTAAGGTCACCTGAATACTCTGTTAATTGATCAATGCATTGATGGCAGAGATATTAGCCTATTTTCCTTAAATAGATATGGAAATAGAGTTTTTGTTCTCCCCTACCCTAAGGTTCCTGCTTCCCCTTGATCATAACACCATTTTAGATCCCTGTGATAGATTGGTGCCAACTTGGCTTAGGCTTTAGCTTGGCACTGTGGTCTCCTTTCTAAAACCCCAGAACAACCCAGTCCAATCTTGCAGCCTGATGATTTTTTATTATGGTAGGGGCTATGTACCAGTGGATCACCTCCCATAAACACCCCCCACATAAACACACGAGTCTTTTTTACAAAACTATGTATTTAGCTTTTTCTTTTCTTTTTAACAAAGCAACCCTAGCACTTTCAAAGTGCTCTACCTTATATATAATACATTTGTCAAGTCTGTAATTCTGTTCTTGATATCCTTTTTCGAATTCATCTCTTTGGATGGTTGACAGCATCTCCCTTGTCTAGCTTTTGTTCCACCTCTGACATCATTAAATCCCTCTCCTTTCATCCTCCTCTTCATTCCTGGAAACCAAAAGAAGTTGCAGAGAGTGACGTCAGGTGAGTAAGGTGCATGGGTCAAGAGAGGCCTCGGGTGCTTTGGCAAAAACTGGAGCATTCGATGGCTGCATGACCAGGTGCATGGTCACGGTAGTAAGGCCAGCCCCCCCTTGTCCACAAATCAGGCCTTTTTTGCCACACATTGCTATGCAATCTTTTCAGTGTCTCTAAATAGAAAGCTTGATTAATAGTTCTAGTGGAAAGAACTCCAAATGCACTACAAGTCAACATTTTCATCCATTCGGGAAGCTGACAGATGTCCAACACGAGGCCTGTCAAACACAAAACAAATGAACAAGCAAATGAAAATATCAATTTGACCCACATTGTGACCCTATAAGAAAGAGTCGAACTGCTCCTGTGGGTCGATAAGAATATAACTAAAATATTTTAAGATCAAATTAATTGATTAAATAAATTAATCAATAATTCTACTGAGATTAATACTAATAGTATATTATTCCATAGTTCAATTGCATCAAGCCATAGTATGCAATTACTACCACAGTCGGCTTCATAGCATGCTCTTCTTTCTTGAACTCCTGAATCTCAGTGACCTTTGACCCTCCCACCACTGTGCCTACTCCCATCCCTTATTCTACTTGCTGTGCCTGAGGGCTCATTCATTTGAGGTTTCACATACAGAAAGACATTCAAGAATTCAAGAGGATGACTCCTGATGACATAACATAGCTGAGAAAAATACTAGTATGCACAAACGAAAAACTAAAAAATACAGAAAATATTGAAAACCAGATCAGGTGCAAGGTGCATCAGAAGGAGAGCAACAGACAAGATTTGCACCGTTCCAGTCGGGTTGATCATTTTGACCTTCTCTAGGTACCTCTCCAATACACTCTCCTTGGTAATCACTCTATATGAAAGTAGAAACCCTCATCTTTCTCACCTAGCTTTTGAAAACATTTATACTTTTTTTTTGGCATCACTGCCCTCAGGTGACCATGGGAGCTACCCAGTCTTGCTCACGGAGAGCTGCTGTTGGATTTGAACCACCAAGCCAATGGGCCGCAGTCCCGCACTCAACCGCTATGCCACAGGGCCTCAGCCCTGGCACATATACATTTTAAAACCCTGAGATCTTCTCTTCTACAAGCTAAAGATCTATCTATTTATTATTTAGTCAATGGTTTGAAGGGATCTAGCTTGGTGGTTTTACACTAAAGTGGGAACACAGGGGGAATGAAATTAAAAGTGGAATTCAAATATTTAGTCTCAATTGATTTTTGATATATTATTGAAAGATTAATTGTTTATGAAAATATATTGGAAAAATTGTTAATACCTAAATTGGGGCAAAATTCTGAAACATGCTCATCTTCTTTAAGAATGATGTAGAAACACACATTTGTAGCTTAAACAACAAAAAATATGATACACATATTAAGTAGAATATTAATTAGCTAGAAAGCACTTTCAGGGCAAAGGAATTGGCATGGGAGTATTATTTATCAGGGAAGTTGAATGGGCATAGAATTGTTCAAATAAGTAAATTGTTCAAATAAATAAATGCAATAAGGCCATGGAAGGGCTTTTACAATCAGGGATTATTAATGGGCAAATTATTCTTGATCAGATACTTAAGTTTTAGCTTTTTAAAAGTTTTAAGTGAGGTCACATTGTCTGATATTTGTCAGAAAGTGTCCTGGGGAGTTTGCATTTTAATTTATCAATACAATCACTACCTAGGGAAATCAGAAATAAAAGTTTCCATGCTCAACCTTATTAAATTCATACCTTGAGTATGGAAATTATTTTGTCTTCTCACCATCAAATCTAAAACATATCCTGAGAATTAGCCCCTAAATGTACTGTACTTTCAGGAATTAATAATGCATAAACTAAAATACCACCCATTAAACGAACTTCAAACTACTTGCCATCTTTTAAATTCCAATTTAGAGTGTGAAATTTGATTAGAATCTTGGTGGCCACTACTGAGCTTTGACTTCCATGCCAACGGTGTCTGTCAAGAATGTTAACTGTAAGGAGCACAGTCTAATTCTGTATTATTTATGCAGAACATACATTTATAAGCCTGTATGATCAGGTCTCACAAAAAAAATCCTACAGAAAAAGTGTGGAAAATATGTTCAGCCACAGCTAATACGTTAGCCAAAATCATGCTTAAAATATTAGTAGTCTGTCATTGAGCACTAGAAGACATATGTGGCACTTAGGAACAACATAGATAACCTGAAAATACAGTTTCTGTTGTTCTGGAAAGCAAAGTGAGTCTACCTTACTGCCACCCCTGACAAGTACAACTGATCCTGTTGTCCTTTTTTTTTTTTTCTACTAGTTTGTCACTACATTTTAGCTTAAACATGCACAAGGTATTTTTCATGTAAGAGTCTTCATTTTGTATGTGTGTGTGAAAAGAGAATAGAAAAACAAAAGCTGGGCACATCCTGTTTCAAAGAAGAGAGGAACTCTGCCTCTCACCAAAAAGTACTTAGTGCTTAATGTATGCTGAGGGAATATTTGAGTTTAACTTTATATTCTGGAGAATTGACTAAGTTAGAAAATATGCAGACAGGTGCAAACAGTGACTTATACATGTTTTAGACTGCATTATAATTCTCCTATTTCTCAGGTGTGATGGTTAGATTTTATGTCAATTGGGCACAGCTGGGTGCAGGTAGGGATGGAACCTAACCTATCAATCAGGTGAGAGTGTCATGACCTGTGTTAGTCCAGGTAGACTAGAGAAAAAAAACTCATAGACACACATATGGATATAAGGAAAGGTTTATATACAAGATGAATGGGACATTGAGAAAGCATCCCAGCCCAGTCCAGTTCAAAGTCATACGTCCGATATTAACCCATATGCCCGATACCAGTCTATAAAGTCTCCTTCCAACTCACAAAGTCACAGGTCAGTGGGGGCAGAGTCCCAGTGCAAGCAGGGGTCTCCGCAGGGCTCCGCACTTTCAGGGCTCAGGGTCCATCAATAACATCCAGTGGTGGTAGAAGCAACTCACCACTGGCAGAGATATCCATGTGGTTTCTCCAGCTTCAAAGGTTTGGTTCCATCAGGGTAAGGCCAAGTGGCTTCTCCTCCGGCTCTCCCAGCTCCTCTTGTCTTGTCTGTAGTTTGTTATGTCTGAGACTAACTCCCAACAACTGGGGAAAGAGCCTCTCATATCCAAGAGGGAAATATTGCAAGATTTCCCAGAAGTCCCAGGAGAAAGTCATGCTCACACAGAGACTTCATTGGCTACTCAATGGCTATCTCCAGATCAACAGGCCAGATTCCACCCCTACACCTCAATCATGAAATTAACATATGCACATGACCGCCATATGACCCTTCCTTGGAGATGTGGTCTTTTGTATAGGAGAAAAACTGGGAATAACAGCTATCTCTTGCTCCTTGTCCTTCTACTGGATCTGGATTCTGGATCTGTAAGCAGACTGCCAACCTTGGATTCCTTTGGCCACCTCAGATTCATTCAGCTCTGCATCTACCAGTCTGAAGCTCTGCTGTTGGGTATTCTTGTTCATCAGCACCTGTAACTACAGCAGCCAGGAAAAAGTCTCTAGCTTACGTTGGACCTACTGACTTGACCAAGACTGGATTACCAATTTCACCAACTGTGCACTGCATTTCTTGCTGTAAATCTCTTTCTATATGCACACACATATAATCATCAATGGCTTGCTTCTGTAGAGAACCCAACTAAACCATCAGGGAAATGTATGAGAAATCTTCTTCCTTTGATCCCAAATACTAAAAGTAAACAACAGGAAGTTTTTCTATAAAGTCTATTGTAAGGAATCTTAGAAGAATGACCCAGAACATGCTTTATTTTTTGTGTATATGAAAGAAAGTGCAGTCATCCCATTTATTTAGTTGATTTAGTTATTTAGTTTCCCAGAGATCATTGATCGTTACAAAATTTCAGATTTTGGAACTAGAAGGCAACTGATCATTAGTGATTGACAGTGTAAATCAAATGCCTTCCAAAACCCTCTTCTATATTGATGGAAGTGGAATTCCCTTTGCTTATGTTTCTGAGTGAGCTCTTTTGTAGAAAGGGGAATAACAACTCAAGTTGGCCAACCCTCGATATTAGTGCTTTAAATATTCTACTTGTCTAGTTCCACCTAATAATTGGGTGGGTATAATAAATGCATGGATACTAAGAGATCCTACTTTACCAGAGTCTCAGTAAAATAGAAAACAGAAAAATTATGTGTGTCCCTTAGTACCTCAGTAGACATGTGATTTGACTTTTCTCTAGTAATCAAAAGGACATATAAAATAGCTTGCTTAGACTCATATAATTTATTTTCTATATTGTTTTAAATCTATTCTATTGGCAAAACAAATGACATATCAATGTGTAGCGGTTTTCACATTGGGCTGCTTATAGGAAAATCACCAGTCCAAAACAAACAGCCATCTCACAGGAGAAGGGTGAAGTGTTCTATTTTAGTGAAGATTGTTGGGCTCGAAGACATTACAGGGGCAGTTCTACCCTGCCGATAGGGATCTCTATAAGTCAGAATTTACTACATGACAGTGGAAGTAATAGGGGGTGATTGATATTATCCTTTATCATAAAATAACAAGGATGCCTTTAAGGTGAAACAGAGACATATATAAATAATATATAACTTAGCAAGGGTTTGTGAGGAAGGGCCACTGGGAAGGGAGGGGGAAGCAATGAGGAGCTGATATCACAGTCTCAAGTGGGAAGAGAAAACTTTGAAAATGATGATGGCAGCATATATTCAGATGTGTTTGACACACGGGATGAATATATGGAGTGTGGTAAGGGATGTAAGAGAAGTAAAAATATTTAAAAAGAAAGAAATAAACTAAATGTGTGCAAGACATTGGATGGAAAACTGATCTCGTGATTCAATTTCTGAATTGTATGACAAGTGGATGAAGTGACAATAAGACTTTTTAAAAAGAAATAAATAGGCTTGAAGATAAACAAGCAGCCAGGTAGCTCAGAAGCAGCAAAACCCACATGGAAGAAGCACACCAGCCAGTGTGACCATGAGGTGTCAATGGAAATAGCTATATGGCATCAAAGAACAAAAATCATATCATTGTGTGTGCACCTTCTTGATATGATTGCTGAAGACAAATGTGCACATAAGCAAATGTAGTGAAGAAAACTGATGGTGTCCAGCTATCAAAAGATATCATGTCTGGGGTCTTACAGGTTTGAAGGTAAACAAGGGTCCATCTAATTCAGAAGAAACAAAGTTCACTTGGAAGAAGCACACCAGTCTGTATGACCATGAGATGTTGAAGAGATCAGATATGAGGCATCAAAGAACTAAAAATTATATCATCATAAATAAAGAGGAGTACATATTGGGGACCCAGAGTCCATCTGTAGATGATGTGACATCCCATTAACAGAAGGGTCGCAAGGAGGAAACAGCCAGTCAGGGTACAGTAAAGCAACAATGAAATATGCACCTTTCCTCTAGTTCTTAAATGCATCCTCTTTCCCACTCTCATGATGCCAATTCTACCTTACACATCCAGTTAGGCAAGAGGATGTACAGTGGTACAGCTGGGAATCAGAAACATGGGGAATCAAGGACAGATGATCCCTTCAGGACCAGTGGTGAAAATGGTGATACCTGGAGGTTGGAGGGAAGGTGGAGTAGAAAGGGGGAACCAATTGCAAGGATATACATATAACCTCCCCCATGGGGTATGGGCAACAGGGAAGTGGTGAAGGGAGACATCAGACAGTGTACAATATGATGAAATCATAATAATTTATCAGTTATCAAGAGTTTGTGAGGGATGAGGGAGAAGCGAGGAAAAGAAATAAGCTAATACCAAGGGCTGAAGTGGAAAGAAAATGTTTTGAGGATGATGATGGCAACAAATATACAAATATGCTTTGCATACAATGCATGTGTGTGTGGATTGTGACAAGTGTTGTATGAGCCCCCAATAAAACGATTGAGAAACAAAAATAAATAAATCATATAACGATGGCTGGATTTAGGGTTTGTACTTAATTCTAGACTCAGTCTTCATTCTTATGACATGGTTGTGCTTGATGCTTCCCTTCATGAAAATATAGTTGCTTTAGGAAAGTGTGGGGAAGAAACTAGATGGTGAACAAATATCACAAAAGTAATGTCTGGCTTGATTTCAAATAATCAGCCATCTAAGTGAGGCATCAATTAAGACCACATGGAAGAACAGACCAGTTTATATGAGTCAAGGTTAATAAATAATGTAAGGCCAATAGGAGCGAGAATGTTATCAGAGGTTAAATTGGGAAAACCTGCTTTTCAGAAGGAGGTTAGTGGAAGCCCAGAGCTCATGTGCAGGGTCCGCACACGAATGGAACCTCTGGTGAATCCCTACGATCTTAGTTCAGGGGTGTAAGAGCCTTGCTTTCAGAAAGCGAGTATTGCAAAGTTGTTTATGATAGATGCATTTAGGTTAAAATGTCATGTCTTACCATTTGAGCTCCCTTTTGATTCATGTTAAAGCTGTTTCAGTTTTAAAAAGTGAAGTGGACATGCACAGCAATTAAACACCTGATGAATCCCTTCTGACAATGGACCAAGGATGGTATAGAAATGCTTCCATGCAGAATATACGGGGTGGTTGCAGATGCAGTCCAGGTAAGATTTAGTGTCCTATCATTTTATCTTCCATAAGATCTCTTTAAATTTGTTTTAGCTTTTAATATTTGCTGCTTTCTTTTTTATTGAGGTGTTTATGCTTTACTAAATTATTGTTGGTTTATTTTTAATATTTGTCTGTACATAAAATGAGGACTGGTAAATCTGTAGAGACAATCAATAGATTAAAGATTTCTTAAGGGTATAGCAGAGGATGTTTGAAGGAAATGGGGAGCTAATAATGATGGGTTCAGGAAGGAAGAATATGCCTGAAAACTGTGGACATGACAACACTTCTTGGTATGATATGTGAAACATATGCGATTAAAATCTTTGGAAAAAGCAGAGCCCCGGTGGTGTTAGTAGTTGACTGCAGGACTGCAGCCCACTGGGATGGAGGTTCAATTCCAGCAGTGGCTCCATAGGAGCAAAGGCTAGACCTCTTACTCCCACCATCAGAGGATAGTGATGCCCCCCCAAAAAGCAAAAACAAAACAAAACAAAAACCTTTGGAAAAATAGATGAAAGTAAGAAAACAAAGCAACATTTAGGAGCATATTCTAAAAAGGAGGGAGAGAATGTGAAAAAAATAAGATCCTCAAGTATTGTTTTATACTTAAATATGTGCATAAATTCTACCACATTTTCTGAGAATGCGATTATACCATTCAACAATGAATGAATGAATGCATGAATTAATGAACTAATGAATGAAGGTTACTGTTGAGGTTTGTTTTTTTTTCAAACTGGAAATAGGTAGATATAGAAAGATGTTGTTTAAATAAATTTTAAAGTATATTGATCCTTAGACATTATTTCTTAAACGTCTATAATTATAGGACAGATATCTTGCCAAGAATTAAATATGAGGATCGACGTATATAATGCAAATTAAGTAGGATTAGCACTAGATTTTAATTAGAAGTGGTTTCATGATTCCTTAAGCAACATCATTCCATTTAATTTTTTAAATGTGCTGAATTCAGTCAGACAGAGAAGAACTCTCCACCCTGAGATAGTTTGTAAATGCTAACCCAGAGTTGACATAGGGTTTCCCTGCTGAGCCTCTGTTTTTACTACCACAGCAATGTCAACATTTGTGCCATATAAAGAAGCCATATATAAAAGTTAATATTTTAAATATAACTTTCAGTTCTGCATCAAATATTTGCTCTGTAACAACAAAATTCTTAAACAGAAAAAAAATCATTTCAATTGAAGTTTTTATTTATACCTGGTGGAAATGTGAAGTGGTGCAGTCACTTTGGAAGATAACTTGGCATTGTGGTACAAAGATTTCCATACAATTCAGCAATTATAATTTGGGTAATCTACCCATCTGATTTGAAAACCAATTTCTACAAAAGACATACATGTAAATATTTATAGAAGATTTATTCATCGTCACTCAAAACTTGCAGCTCAGTATGTGTTTCAGTAGAAGTAAACAAATTATGATACATCCCCAAAGCTGAGGTTTGTTGAACAGTTGCAAAGAATGAGCTATCAAGCATGCACTGCCACAGAATTAAAAAGTCTATTTACTATATTTACTGGATGTTTTCACTGTTGTGGCATTCTAGATAAGGCAAAAAAATAAAGACATGGGAAGCAAAATCAGTGTTTGCCAGTAATTCAAGGAGAAAAAGATGCATTGAACAAGTACTGCAAAAGGACTTTTAATGGGCAGCGAAAAAATTCTGAATGATACGACACTGGTAAATACCATTTTTCTCTCAAAATTCACAGGACTTTAGAGCACTAAGAGTGAACTTTAGTTATGCCTTCTTTAAAAAAATCATTATGGAAAGTGGGATTCTAGAATGGAATATTGAATGTGAAGAACTAACCTAACAATATTACAGATATATGCCATCTTCTCATTTAAAGAGAAAAGAATTAAAATTGTTGATCTAAGTAACTTTGGAAATGAGTGGAATTTAAACACTAAAAGAAAATGGATATATACTAAAGCAGTATACTCTAGTTGATTTTTTTCCAATGTGAGTAAGAGTTAACAATCTTTTCTGACATCAATATTAGAACTTAAACTCCTGTTTTCAAAAGACTGCAATTTAAAGTGGAATCCATAAATCCATTTGAGTCTCCACATCAATTTAGCCTCCATTCAATCCCTTCTGACTATGAAGTATCCTGGTGAACAGCTTGGATGAGAGAGTGGATTGAGGATATTCGTCTAGACCAGTAGTTCTCAAACTTTCTGATGCCATGGCCCTTAGTACAGTGCCTCATGTTGTGGAACTGTAAACATAAAATAAAACAAAAAGTTGTTTTCATTGCTACTTCACAACTGTAATTTTGCTACTGCTCTGGATAGTAATGTAAATATCTGATATGCTGGATGTATTTTCCTGGTTACAAATTGAATATAATTAAGGAATAGTGACTAATCACAAAACAGTACACAATTATATATTGTGAATATTTACTTTTAACTACAAATAAAGGAAATTTTGTCTTGAAGCTTGGTATAGCATGAATAGGGTCTTAATATGACAACAGTACACTACATTGCTAAGTTTTGCAGCACTATCTTTCCCACCAGATCAGAAACTCTCTGGGCAGTCATTTTCAAGAACACAATGAAGATCATCTTTCACCAACAAGTCTGCTTCTCTATGTAGACTTGATAACCAACAAGCTGGAAAACAATATATGTTGTCAAAAAAGGAAGAAGGCACAACACAGTTTTTGAGAGAACAGGATATGACTGCAAACACTTGATCCAGAATTTTGTAGCTGGCATTGTAGAGAAACCAGTTCATGTTGCACTGATATTAATAAGTTCAATGAACAACTCTTGGGCTGTCTCAGGACCATCTTCAATTTTAACTGTGAATGGGCTTCTGGCAAGTGCAAATGGGTGTCAGACAGTTTTGGAAAGTATAATGAAATTTCATCTGCAAGCATGTGCAAGTGTTCTTTGACAGAAATTATCATCATCACACTTTTGTCTGGTTCAATGTCGTGCTCCTCAAAGAAGGCAGATAAGGTAGGTGACAAATAAGTTTTATTTTCATGCAATTTTTTTCAAAGTGGAAGTTTCATTTGAAATGATTGAATCTTTTCAGATAACTTGAGACATGTTGAATTTGGTCTTTGCAGTGATAAATTTAACTCGTTCAAGATGGCAAGGCAGTCAACCAAGTAAGATATTTTTTGCAGTTAATGTTTATCACTGAAAAGTGCATTGAATTGCAGTCTTTATTTCTAATGAAACAAACAAACAAAAATATTTTGAATTCTTTTCAAAGCTCAAAAACATGTTTCGAAACTTTTCCTCTCAACAATCATTTCACTTCAGAGTGAAAACAGAGCATTATTTGGTGCATCGAACTCCTTGCACAGCTGCAAAAGCAGTCAACTGTTTAAAGTGCTCACATTTACAAAATTTACAGAACTTATTACTTTTTCATTTATTCTTGTAACTCTTGTGGAAGCATCTTCATGGTTAATATTTGCTTATGAATCATACAGCGAGCTCCATTGACTTTTGGTGACTCCTGCAGTGCCAAACATTGAAACCCAGGTCAAAATCATAGATAAGCTGGACCACCATCTGGCAAGCACCACAAACCTTTTCCCAAAAGGTCTTAATCTCTGTCAAAAATGAACCATCTATGTCAAATGTATCACATGCAGGAGTTGTCATTTCAAGTTTGCAAAAAGAAGCTCTTCTTTAAAGTCACCATCATTGATATACCCCATAAAAACCAGTAGCTGTGAACAGTTTGCAACATCTGTAGAGTCATCAAGCTGAACGCTAAATATTGGAAGTGAAGCAGATTTAATTTCCTCAATTACCTGATCGATACTATCAGCATGTGTGTCATGTATTCTTCTGCACAGATCATTAGATCAGGAAATTGCACTCAATTTCATAACAAATTTGTCTCCCATCATAATTCGAACAATGCCACATTAAATCCTCAGCAATGTGGTAAGATTTCACAGCTCTGGCAATTCTGAGTGCAACCCAATGTGAAGCTGCAACTGCTGCTACGTTTTGTTTGTGGTACTTGCCACACATGTCAAGTCTGGTCTTCTTGTGTCCAGCTTGGCTTCTAAAATAGTTGGTCTCTTTGCCCGCAAAACTCGGATGCTTTGTATCAAAATGGTGTTTTAGCTTGGCTCATAGATTTGGCTGGTAGAACTTCGCAACAAATAACAGGTTATGGTTTCTCAATTCCTGCTGCAATTATTAAGGTAAAAATATACTGTAAAACGTTCTCACTATATTTTCATTTCTTTATGTTCCTCTACATGATCGATTGTCATGGGATGGTTTGCTAATGAAAATAATAGATAGCGATAGTTTTAATAATTCAAAAGATGATCCATTGCAAGGTTCAGTTAATAAAGTTTATTAAAATTGCCTATGATTTATCATTGTCTTGTTTTTTTTTATTTTTATATCCCTATTAGTATTATAAGGGGCAATATTCACATCAATCACAGCTGAATATAAAAAGACCAATCAGCAGCCAGATTAAGCTCCCATGGTACAGATTTTTGGGGATGTATTTAATGATTTTATCATACACAATTTTACATTTACCCAGTAATTATGATCCATGAAGTGTCATTTTACTTCCAGTACTGCTGCTTTCAACACAGTAGATACTGTTTAACAGAGTAGCTGCTTTCAACACAGCAATTGCTCTCTACACAGTGGCTCCTGTGTACACGTGTGACTGGTCCGCATAGGTACATTATGGCACCAACTCTGTCACATACACCTGTATCTGTACAGGGTGTGTGTGATGGCGTTGGTGAAATGATGTCACTATGGGTACCTGTATGTGGGTATATGCATACGGGTGGACCCACCTGGAGATAGAGAGGGCAGCGGGGTCTCACTTCCTAAGACCATCAGAAACATGTGTTTTCCAGTGGTCTTAGGGGACCCCTGTGAAAGGGTTTTATGACCCCCAAAGGAGTCGTGACCCACAGGTTGAGAACTATTGTCCCAAACAGTCCAGAGAGAAGCAGCATAATCTGCAGGGAATTGCCTGAGTGTGTCCTTCATGTTATTTGGAGTCCTAGGATGGCAGGGCCAGTCCCTTCCTGACTGCCTTGGTCAGGAAGTGCTAGACCAATCTTGTAAACTATGCTGTCCAGCATCATATGCATGTGCCCATTGTGAGTTCAATCCAGATTCTATAGTCCCATCGGTAACCATGCTGTCTTGATCTGCCACCAATCATGGTTTTGTGAAAGTTTCCCTTTGCCCTCATCTGTCCATTCTAAGTCTGTAAAGCTCTTCAAACACCTTTATAGCTTTAGGCTAATGGACTCCCTTATGCAGATGGTGTCCATCAGTCCTTGTCTTGACTATCCCTGTGTAAGGCTGAACAAACGTTCTCCTTAAATTACATTTAAGACTCAGGGCCTCCTCTTGCACTCTTAACTAACATAGAATTTCAGGTGTTAAGTTAATGGAGAGTGCAGAATGAGACACACTATTGCAGTGAACAGTAACAGAGGGTGGAGTCATCCAGGACGTGATGGATTAGAGTGGGAGGAACACAAAGAAATGTGTCTTTAGTCTAATAAATACTTGGATAGTCTCATAGGTAAGAATATTTTTTTACTATTTCAATATACACAGACAGGTCTGTGGATTTGTCAGATGGGATAGCGAAGATCAAGTAACACACCAGTTGCAATGAGCATACTTAGCTGACAGATTTGGGTTTTTAAAATCCATATAAAAGTCCAGGACTCCTAGCAGAATTGTTTGCTTCCATAAAAGGAGCCATAAGTATATACCAGGCACCCACAGCATCGTTTATTTCCAAAAACATAATTAAGAGATCATTTCAAAGGGACAACAACATTGACTGAAATAGTTTCAAGTGGCTGAGGAGAGAACAGTAAGGGCAAGCAAAGCTAACACACTGGAAAAGCAGCACTGATTTAGAATTAAAATATAAAATAAATGTCCATGTGCAGAAAATTCCACATAATTTATGAAGATAATTTATTCTGAGACGATGAAACAGTTCCACACTACATGTGGATGGTAGACAGTCATGTTTTTCCAGGGGGCTTCAAAAATTCAGAGAAAATTTTAATCAGGAGATTATAGAACTAGTTGATGAATTTTTGACCCACACTCACCCCCATACAGTACAGAAAGAGAGAAAAGCAGACATCTTCCAATGGTGAAAACCTAAAAAACACTCAGAGTATCGATATGAGCTTCGATGATGATGCATCATGATGATAGTAAGTGGCCTGTACATGATGTGGGGTGAACAGCATTAGACTGTGATGTATTCCTCTCAGGAACACTGAAACCCCACCTACACACAAGAAAGCATTCGAAACAACTGATGAGCATTAATCAAAATTGTCAAGAGTTTCAAAAACAAGAAAACACTTATGTAACAGAGACAGCCAAAGGGAGTCCTGAGAAATGAGACAATAGATGCCCTGCAGTATTCTGAAGGAAGCAGCCCTGGTGACATTGTAGCTTCTGAGGTGGGCTACAAACCACAAGGTTAGCAGTTCAAACATCTTGTGCACGTAAGCATCACATCAATTTATTCCAACTCACAGTCTCTATAAGGTAGAGCTGTTCCATTTTGAATTCAAAAATCAATGTTTACTTAATAATATGTCTAAGAATGATTTCAAATTTACATCCAAGAGTACTTGATTCAAAGGTGTTAATGTCAATTGTTCTTGTTCTGTATTTGTAATGGAATACTTACAATGAAATAATTGATTTTATTTTATTCAGATTTGTTTAAAAAGAAATAAATGAAGACTTGACAGTTCAATATTGGAAACCACATATGTGCCTAGGTCTATACATATACAGCTAGAAATAGAGAGTTGGAGAGACTATGGGGTCTTGGCACTTAAGTTACTCATGTTGTCATTATTTTTGCTAGCTACCATCGTCCCATTAGGTACAAAAAAACAAAACAGTGCCCAGTCCTGTGCCAGCCTTATCATTGTCCTTCTGTTTAACCCTGTTATTACAATCACTGTGTCTATCTTATTGAGAGTCTTTTTGCTGTCCCTCCACTTGAGCAAGCATGATGCCCTTCTTCAAGGAATTTGTCTCTCCTGTATCAAAATTTTGTAAGAAGTATTCTCAGCATCTTTGCTTCTAAGCAGCACTCTGACTGTGTCTCTGAGAAGATTTGTTTGTTCTTCTAGTTGTCTGTGGTATGTTCAACCTTCTTCAGCACCACAACTCACATTCATCCTTTCTTAGTTAGTCCCGACTCCATGCCCAACTTCCACATACATATGAGTCAATTAGAAATACTTAGACTTGGCTCAGGCATACATGAGTCTTCAAAATCACCTCATTGTTTTTTTAGCCTTTTAAGGAGATTCATTGTAGCAGATTCACCCAGTGTGCTGCAAAGTTTGATCTCTTGAGAGTTGCTTCCATGAGCACTGGTTGTGGATCCCAGTAAGACAAAATCCTTGACAGCATCAATCTGTTCTCCAATTACCATATTACCTACTGGCTCAGTGGTAAATATCTTGGTTTCCTTTATTTATAATCCATAATGAAGGCTTCAATCCATATTCTTCATCAGCAAGTGTCTCCAGTCTCCCTCATGATGATGCAAGCAAGGCTGTGTCCTCTGCATATAAATGACTGCTTTTGTGGATTTCTGCAGTAGGGGGGTTTATGGGCTCAAACGACTGACCTTGTAGTTAGCAATGGGACAAAAACCATGGCAACACTACAGCCTCAGAAAGTATAGGGAGCAATGTTTCCCTGCAAGACAATGGGTATACTTAATGAAATCATAGAATAGAAATATATTATCAGATGAAAACTAAGAAAAGTTGTATATAATCATTAGTTACTTAGTTCATTGTGACAAATTCACCATAGTGTTTTAAGTTGTCTATAATTATAAATAAACTTCCTATTAGTATAAAATGAAGAAATAAGTGAAGGATACATATAACTGTGTGTATTATCTGCATGATTTTATATAAATCCCAAACTATTAAAACCCAAAAAAGTTCATACTATCCAAAGTTTGTCAATCGATGACAGTGAAGAATCATTTCTTTCTCATCATTGGAAGAAGAAAAAAAATTGCAACAGCAGCCATTTAAACCTAAATATGCAGAGATATTATCAGTAGTTTGTGACAAAATACAACCTTCAAGGAACTTTATTCTTCCCATAAGGTGTGTGATGTAAAATATTAAAATGTCAATTAGCATACAACAGCATATTTTTGTCCTTCAACAGCAAATGAAGTCTATTTAATTCAAATTCTATTTTTATGTAGAGCTTAATCATTTTGTATTATAAAGGAAATTCAAATTGAAAGTGAATTTTTTGCATCTATATTTCTTAGTCAAAGTGTGTTTGTTGGGAGAGGTTAATCTTTAGTCATGACTTAAACTGATTTAGAAATTGTATTGCTTGTTGCTATTAATCTGGATATTTAAATAATTAAATAAGCAAGTAGGAAAATAATTTAGATTTATAAAATAGACTTTTAGTCACTTTCCAGTTCCAAAAATAAAATAAAACACTGCAACTATGAATAAGGAAAAAATATATAAAATTTAAGTATGTACCAGCAGATAATACCCTTTTCTTTCACCAGTAATATAAGAAAACATTCCATTAAACAAACATGTCGCCCTCTTTGCTACCTCCACCTGCACCTTAACCCACAATATTACTTGCATTAATCTTGAGTCACACAGAATCACTTAAGCTCACTCAGAGCTCTGCTCTTTGACATTTAACATTGTATGGTTTCTTCACATAGCTTATCTGTGATTCCATAAGTAATTTGGACAGAAAACTCTTCTTGCAAAAGGCCTATTAAGTTTCAATATTGCTTCTATTCATTAAGGTATGATGGTGAAATTATAGCGGCAATAATAATGCAAAAAAACTGAAAGCCTTCGATTTTATAAAGTCATTGTTCACTGCTTGTGGAAATTTTGAATTTCTAAACCTTAGAAACAGTGTGTACAGAGTGGAACTGCTCAATGGGTGTGACTTTTCAAAGCTGTGACATTTCAAAAGTAGATCATCACCTATTTACCTAGAAACGTAGGTCCTAGATGTCTCTTTCTAGGTTCAAACCACAAAGCATCTGGCTGTTGAGCCACCGAGGAACTCCTTATATACTCATTTCACTATTCACGTGGGTTTGTCTCATTTTCTTTTGTTGTTAGGTGGGACCAATTGCTTCTGACCCATGGTGATGGTGGCAGTCAGGTACTTAAGTTATTTTATGATTGAAATGTAGGGGTGGAGTCTGGCCTGTTAATCTGGAGGTGGCCATTGAGTAGCCGATGAGGCTTCTGTGTGGGCATGGCTTTCACCTGAGACTCCTAGGAAATCTCACGATATTTCCCTCGTGAAGATGAGAATCTATCTTCCCCAGTTGTTGAGAGTTAGTTAGAGAGATGATTAACCACAGGTAACACAGAATGGCAGCGGCAGGGAGGCTGGAGTAACCAGTGGAGAGAACACACGGCTTTGACCTGATGAAGACAGACCTCTGAAGCTGGAGTGGCATGCTGTTGATGGACCTGAGCCCTGGAAGCGAGGAGCCATGGGGAGAGCCCTGCCAGCGCCAGAATTCTGCACCCACTGACCTGTGACTTCCTGAGTTGGAAGCAGACTTTATAGACTGATTTCGGGCATGTGGGTTATTATTGGACTTATGACTTTGCACTGGACTGGATTGGGCTCCTTCTTAGGGTCACGTTTCTTTTGTATATAAACTCTTTCCTTATACCTATATGCGTGTCTCTGAAATTTGTTCCTGTCGTCTATCCGGACTAACACAGTGACCTTCTGCAGAACAGAATGACACACCCACCGCAGGGTCCTGTACTATCCTCACAATTGTTTCCTGAACCCATTGTTGTAACCCCTTTGCCAATCCATCGCTTTGAGGAACAGTCTATGTCTCATGACCCCTCCACTTTACAAAGCCCAATGTCCTTCTCCAAGGACTAGTCTACCCTGAAATACCCAAAGTATGCAAGAGATAGCCTTGCCATTCTTGGCTCTACAAAGTACTGTGTCCATACTTCTTCTAAGACAGATTGGTATCTTCTTTTAGTGGTCCATGGTACTCTCAAAATTCTTCTCCAGCACCACAATTCAGATGCATCATTTCATTTGAGGTCTTCCCCATGTCAATGTTTCATTTTTCTCTCTTGTAATTCACATAATAGTCTTCGCCATCCAGGATCAAAAGTATTGGCTATTTAAAAAAAAATTGAGATGGGGGCCAGACTTGTGTTCTTGATGTATTTTGTGGACTGACACTCAATGGCATCAACTAACTCAGGAGAAAGAATTTCCTAAAATTACTCTGGCCAGAAAGGAAAATTACTTATAATCATGAATTTAATGCATATTTTTTCAAAAAATATTTCTCATGATAGCAGATAGGTTCAGTATTTCATTTGCAGCCATATTAGATGTTTAGAAGAGATGAATAGATTTGTGAAGAATGGTCCAGATGGCACATTTGAAACCCAGTAGGATAAACCAGATGGAATGCTTTTATTTTGCCCATCTATCTATGAATAAAAATAGGTAGGAGGATGATCTTGAAGCCTGTTGATAGTAATTATTTTCCAAAGGTTTTCTGCTGTTTTTGTCGATGAAATATATACATGTGTTTGGTTTAGATATGTGTGGGCTAAAACTGGAAAAAAAAATGAAATTTAAAGTAGATTAAAAAAGAAAGAGTGAGCATAAGACAGTTGTCACCAGTTTTAGAGATTCTTAATTCTGAAAAACTGAAAGAAAAAAATCTGTACTGATTTTAAAGACAAAGAAAACAGCTCAAATATCTGAGCTGATTGAAGTTGTAAGTATAAATGAAATATGTTGTGGGACATCCTTTGTATATGTGCTCACTGTGTGTGTATGTGGTTTCTAATGTACATGAATGAACATAAAAATTAAGAATTCTTTGCAAGAGGAGGCGTTCACATGATTATGAAGTAACTTTGTTATTAACTTTATTCATTGAATGAATTACTTATTCTTTCATATTACAGTGAAGTGAAATGTCTTTATATAGCTCTTTTATCCATGTCTATGTAATTCCCTCAAATGAGTCCCTGGGGTGATGCACACAAGTTACGTAAAACACTAAATGACGGGATTGGTCACTTTGGATTTCCATCTCCCTTGGTATAAGACAGCTATCCAGAACCAGAGAGAGAGAGAGAATTCTTAAGTCAACAAGGAAGTAGAGAATGTGGGAAAGCCCTACCCAGAGTAGCAGATGCAGGAGTGGCAAGGGTACCCTGTGACCAGGGGCAGAAGAAATTCGTGTGACAGAGCAGGGGTGCTGGCCTAAGACTCTTCCACTGTGAAGATGAACAATGAGAAGACCTCCTATCCACAGGCTAGGCCAAGGTCAAGAAAATGGGGATCAGAGAGAATTGGCTAGTGATTGAGGAAAGACTCTTCCATGGACCAAAGACTGTTTCTGTGATTTCCCTGATCCTGGCTCGTGATAACCTGTTAACTTCTCTAATAAAACTCAGTTGCTTTGGCGTGCAGTCTGGGAGTTCTAGGTGCCTGTTACATAATGGGAGTAAAGAAGAATATGCTTGGAATCCACTAAATCCCATAGGCTTACTCTTAGTGCTACCATGCCCTGTGATACAAGTAAATGGTAAATTACAGCAACCCCAGCATGATAGGACACCTAATGACCTAGACCCCTCAGGAATGAAGGTCTGGGTCACCCCACCAGGCAAAAAACCACAACCAGCTGAAGTGATTGCTGAGGGCAAAGGTAATACAAAATGGATAGTAGAAGAAGGTAGTTCTACATGCCAATTACAACCACTTGATCAATTGCAAAAGCAAGGTTTATGATTGTTCGTGTATTTTCTCTATATGAGCTTATTGAATATCTTTTCTTTGTTCATGTATAATATATCAGTTAGAATTGAACTCAGTGTGTTCTCATTTATATATAGGATAGATGTTTGAGGCTAAGTATAAGTTTGATTTTATTGGTGTCTGGAAATATTATATGGCTACAAAAGTGTGTACAGGTGCCAGATTGGCAAGGGGTGGATTGCACTAGGTAAGTTTGTTTTGCCAACATGGCCAATGAACCCACCAGATAATTGAAGGGTGGAGATAGAAATGGCTTGACAAGTCTCACCATTGCCCTCTTATTCTTGGATCTTCAGACCAGCCAGCTACCTTGTTCATCCTGTGCCTCGACCTCCAAGCGACACTACCCGTGGAACACCTAATCGGTGAACTGTGTTGCTGTGAGTACAGGTTCCTTCAAGCCTTGCTTCACCACACTCCTGAAATATGCGTCTCTTGAGCTGGGGACTGTTGGGCTCTGTTATCTGGCTGACTGTTGATGACCTGCTTTGCTGTTTGCTGCTGGTAGCCAGATAGCCTGAATTGCTCTACAGAGGACTAATTGGCTGCCCTCAAGACTCCAAGGACTGCCAGTCTACTAGCTGTCTCACACAAGTGGGTTGCACCGAGCCATTTTTACAGTTTTATAGATTTGTTATCTTTTTATTTTTTATCTTATATATCCTCTTATCTGTATAAATATAAAAAGGGAAATACTAGTGTCCTGGTTTTGTTTCTCTAGAGAACTCTACCACAGTGCCCCTTTCAACAAATTACAGAACCCAGCAGAAAAGTAAAATCATGGGAGAAACAGCTGGTGTTTGAATAGGGTACAGAAAGATGGAGGGTGAATATATGCCTAACCTTGTGACAATAAGCTTGGGGTATGTGAAGCTTCATTTTGTTTCTATCTTAGATACCCAAAGGAGGCTATCTAACCACAACCACCCCCAAATAAAAACTGGAGTTTTTTTCAGAGTAATATCTTTGCTTTCGAACACTTTAAAGAGGTCTTGTGCAATGCAAGGGAAGGCATCCTTTGATCTCTTCACTGCTGCTTCCATGACCTTTGATTGTGGATACAAACAAGAAAAAGCATTGACAATCTTAAGCTTCCTCTGTTTATCATGACATTACCTATTAATCCAGTTGTGAGTCTTTTGTTTTTCTTCACATTGAATTGTAGTCTATATTAAATGTTGGAACCCTTGATATTCATCATCACCTGCTTCCAATTTCCAATCTTCTGCCCTTTTTAGCAAGAAAAGTTGTGTTATCAGCATTTCAATAGGTGTTGATAAGCTTTCTGACAATCCTGATACTGCATTATCCTTCCTAACAAATATCTCCCTCCAAACAGGAATTAGAACCACATATGTTGAAGCTAGTGTTTACAAAATTCACAAAAGGGTTAACTGTGGCCAGAGGTCCATATTAAATAATTAACTATGGGTCGCTACACACCATTCTCTGTGATACTTTCCATATGACTCTATTGTAGTTACTATTCATGTACTGTTTGTGACCCATTAAATTGGCTCATTAGCCAGTTGCTGGCCAACTGATGCTGAACAATTGATGCTGAATACATGATGCCAACTTGCGACCATCCTGTGTGTTTCAGAATGGATATTCTGTCTGTAGGCTCTCTTCTGGGTGAGTTTCAACCTATAACCTTTTTGTTGAAGAGCTAAGAGCTTCAATACTTAGAGAACCCAGGGATACCCTAGACTCATTTATTGGTTACAAACACAAAAGTACTGTCCAAGGGGAATGATCATCAAAAGGATTTTCTTTAAAATGTTCATCCTCAATGTTCTGAATTTTACTTGTCCTTTTAGAAATTCTAGTTACCAACAGAGTAAAAAGCACCTGAGATATGTTTTCTTTATCTCAAATGATAGCTATATACCAGCTTTTCTATTACAGTTTACTTCATGTTCTTTATTTATTTAAGATCAGCTTTTCCTTAAACAGAAGCATGTGTTAGAAGGAGGCAAATGAGTGAAGTAAAAACTAACTACAAGAGTTTGTTCCTTCTAATGCAACAACAGTATCCTGGATCATGTAAAAACTAGTAAGCTTAAAGGCAAGTTGTTTTTATTTAACTTTCCATTTATTGTACCTGGTGTTCTGAGCTTAAGGGAGAATTAAAGAATCCAATAGGCAAGTATGAATTTCTGCATTGATGTCAAGCCCTGAAAACTTGAGGATTCAGAGAAAGCGTGATTGACCCTGGTCCAACTTCCCTGTTGTATTGCTTCCTTCATCCCTTTTCAAGTTCAATTTCTTGCTCCTGCCCTGTTTATCATTGTAGTTTTACCTTCACCATGAGCTCAGGAGTCCCAACTGATACAGCTTGTAGCTTGAAGCAACAGGCAACTTTCTTTTAAGTTCTGAATTTTTTGTACGTTTTTTTAAATGAAAATAGTTCACTGCTGGAAACAGCTTATTCTCTCGGAAAGACTTAGTCTTGGCCTGGGTTTTCAGAGGTCTTTCTGACTCTTATGGTGCCTCTGAGCAGATTGCTTTATTCAATTATTTAACTCATCTCCTCAAAATGTGCACATTAAGGTGTTTCTGATGGTTCTACATGAAATTGCTAAAAGCACAGGTTGACTGAATTCAGTTAAATGGAAACTAGAATCAAAGATTGCTTATGACCTAAGACTTAAACAATTAAAGGGATAAAACAATAAAAATTTAGCTTGATCCTTTAAAAGACTAACTATTGTCTTTTATGATCTGTTCTTACTATTTATATCTTATTTCCTTGTTGCACAATTTGCATCGGTCATTCCATTAAGCATGTGCTAAATGCATTTTGTTCTAAGTTTTATTTGATTGCCACTCTAAACTTTATTCCTGTTTATATAACTTTCATAGTTCATTGCTCATTTAACATCTGCTCATAATTTAGAAATTAGTGGGGAATTGCTCTATACTTCGGAACCAAGGGGCAACTTGGCACCAAAGTGCAGTCTAGAAATCTGACTCAGCCAAGAACTTATTGTGTGACCTTTGGGCAAATTACTGAGAGCTAAGTGTGGTAGGAAATATGATCTACAAAGTGCCTTTCTAGCATGAAAATGAAAAGAAAAAGTTCAAGGAGATTTCACCCCAGTTGTCTAGAGTAATCAGTAAAAGGGACAAGAAACCAGTTAGTCAACAAATAATTTCTGGATGCTGACTCTTTGAATAAGTATTACAGTATTTTGGATTTTTTAATTGAACATTTATATTTTACACAATGAAATTTAGATCTTAATGAATCTGATGAACTCAGGCTTGAGGAAGAATTGAGCAATTACATATTTCTTTGGATTTTTGTTGCTGTTACTTTTCTGTGAAAGTGCTCTTCAAGTTTTAGTGAAGGAAACTAATAGATTATTCAAAAGAACTGTTTTCTCTTGAATAACCTTGGAACTACACTCACATGCTCACTGCCATCGAATTGTTTCCAACTTAAAGTGACCCTATCGATAGGAAGAATTTTGGTTGTCAGTTTTCAAGACTGTAACTCTTCACAGGATTAAAAACATGAATTTTTCTTCCACAAAGCAGCTGTTAGTGTCACAGTAGGGCCCATGCCATTAGCAGCCCCACTCTGAGCCACAGCGCCACCTGGGCTCTGACTTTGCAACAACATAGTGGATCCTGGTCTTTGGGGGCTCTAAAGGGTGTCCACCACAAGCAAAGAAAATATCCAGAGTTCTAATCCTGCGTTAAACTTATCCTCATGAATTATTGCAAAGGAAAAAAATGAATAATAATGTAAATTTTTAAAATGGGTTTTTAATACTTTAAAGAAAAGTACCCTGGGAACATTAGCCTTACATAAGGAGAAAAACAAACGGACAAGCAAACACACTCCCAGAAAAACTTAATATTTTGTTCTACAGTGGGATGCGGATGATAATTTAGATAACTAGTCCATATAACAGTAATATGATTCAGAATGACTAGAAAAATATTTTTAATTTTTCAAATGTCACTAACAGAAACTACTTACCATAGGGTCAGTTTTAAATTATAATTTCTATTTTCTTATCTCAGATATCTTGAAAAGTTTTGACAGTTGTGTCAGGACAGGTTAATTATATCCTTATATGTTGGTGTTAAAGTATTTACTATTTGAGGTTTTCAGACTCTTTTGCTTCCTTAAAAATGTTATCTTTGACCATTTATGCAGATTTTATTTTTAATTTAAAATGAAAGTTTCCTAAAATTTAAAATTATATTAACACTTTGCATTCATCTTATTGTTAAAACTTTAAATGCTGTCATTTTTCTATTTGTAGTTATTATTCTCTTTACCTAAGATAGTTTGATTATTCTTTTTAATGATAGTGTTTTTTGAGTTTTGGCTTCTCAAAATTTGAAATTATTTTTTGTTATAGTGTACTAGTTTCCATGACAACATATTCATCTGCCTTCCTTAGATTGAAAAAAACAATTTTTGACAGATATCTCTTGCTCTCAATACCATTTACATAAAAATAACTTAATCCACAAATGATTATAAATCACTCCTTGTTTGGAAAGAGTACCAGATCAATTGCTCAAATAAAAATTTTAGATAAATCTGAAATTGAAAGCGCTGTCTGTCCAAAAGACTGGGTGTTTAATTAGATACCTCTGATGAAGAATAAAATCTCACAAACTATGGGTGCATGGTAGGGAATTGTGTCATTTACCCACTATAAATAGAGTGGCCTGAGATAGGATCAGCCTAGTTAAAGGTTTAGAATCCAACCAGACCAAAGATAAGAGGACTTAACACCCTCGCCCAAACATACAGCAAATCTTCTTACAAAGGGACTCTGAGAAATGGAGCAGATGCTTCAAAATCTATCTCTCAGAAATGACAGGAAGTGTTTTCTTCACTCCCAAGAAGCAAACCAAGTTCACCACTTTAGAGACAGGTTGAATTGCCCCATGCGTTTCTAAAACTGTAAAGGTTTCCTGGAGTAGAGTCCATTTTTCATCTGCAGAGCAGCTAGTGGTTTCAAACAGCATATCTTGCAGATCAGAGCTTAATGTGTAATCACGATGCCACCAGGAATCCTTTTCCACTTATAGTAATTTTATCTTCCGATGCTTGACTACCCCGTTTGTAACAATCTTAAGTAAGGAGGGACATATCAAACATTTTCAGTGCTCATTCCTGAACAGTAGTGATTTAGTAGAGCCCATCGTCTATCCTGCTCATTGTCATTGTTTGCAGTTGGCAATGAAGCAAAGGAAAAATTGGGGCATGTAGGAAAAGGAGAATTTAAAATCATTTTATACCATAGCCTAAGAAACATCTGATACATGTTCCAGTTTGTACATTTTCTGATCCATTCTAAACTGATACCTTGGAAATCATGAATGCAAAACTAATACCTGCTCATTAGTAGTTCATCTCATTTCTGCATAGAATTTCTCCACTTCTTTCCCACCCCAAATATCATCAAACTATTTATTAAAACCAAAGCAGCAACCTTGCAGCACAGATATCTGGCCGTGGTGTGTTTCTTGCCTCTTCTGGGTATATGCCCAGTAGGGGCATTGCTAGGTTATATGGATGCTCAATTTCCAACTGTTTGAAAAATTGCCAAGTCGATTTCCATAATGGCTGTACATACATACATGTCCACCAGCAGTTCCTATCTCACCACACTCCTCCAACACTCGTGGTACAATTTACAATTGCAAGGAGTTGGAAACAACCCAAACTTCTATCAACAAATAAATGAATTAAAAAACTGTGGCACATGCAATACAATGGAACACAGTATATCTCTGAAAAGCAGTGATGGTGGCATGAAGCACATCAGTGCATGGGAAGAGCTAGAGGAAATCATGGTAAGTGAAGAAAGCCAAGTGCAAAAGAACAGCTACAACATGAGCTCCCTGAGATAAGCTTTAAAAAACACACAAAGGGCATAGGGGAAAAGATATATAAAAGTTTGGGCCTACATATGATAGCAAACTGAAAAGAAGGGGTGGAGGAAGATAGCAATATGTAGCGGGCAAACCGGGTACTAACCTACCCAAGATACGGGTATTGTTTATATCTCCATGGGGAAAGAGGGACCAGTGTTCCGGGATGTGAATGAGTGTGAAGATATGGAGCGGGAAGTCAGTGGAGGTATCTGAGGGCCTGGGCCCAATCTTAACTATGTGGGCAGCTGCCCCTCCCCGCAGAAGAAGATACTTTAGAGGAGAGCACTGAAACTATAGCTCAGGGAGAGAGACATCTTTGACCAGAGCACAATGGAGCAAATGAAGGGGGCGGAAGAGCGAGTGGAGTGCATCCGGCCCACCAAGTCTTGAGGATGATCTCCCCACTCAGAACAGGCAATGCACAGAGAGGACCAGACGGACAGTGCCACTATGAGAACTAAAAATTATATCATTGTAAATGAAGGGCAATATAGACTGGGGACCCAAAACCTACCTGTAGATAATGAGGCATCCTCTTACAGAAGGGTTGTGGGGAGGAGACAAACCAGTAAGGGTGCAGCATAACAGTGATGAAACATACAACTTTTCTCTAGTTCTACGATGCTACTTCCCTCTCACTATCGTGATCCCAATTCTTTTTGCAAATCCGGGTGGACCAGAAGATGTACACTGGTACAAAGAGGAATTGGAAACACAGGGAATCCAGGACAGATGATCACTTTAGACCAGTGTTGAGAGTGGTGATATTGGGAGGGCAGAGGGAATGTGGGGTAGAAAGGGGGAACGTATTATCAGGATCTGTATATGAATTTTTCCTTGGATAATAGACAACAGGGATGTAGATAAAGGGAGACACCGGATCATGCAAGCTATGACAAAATAATAATTTATAGGTTATCAAGGGTTGATGGGCGGGGAGGGAGAGGAGAAAAATGAGGAGCCAATATAAAGTAGGAAGCAAAAGTTTTGATAATTATGAGGGCAACAAATGTACAAATGTATTTGACATACAATGCATGTATGTGTAGATTGTGATGAAATTTGTATGAGTCCCCAATAAAATGAAAAAAAAAAAACAGAGAGGAACAGTGGTTGGGAAGTCAGGTTTCGGGAGTTAAGCACAGCCCAATGTGAAGCCATTGAAGGACACTGTGCATCTTAGCTGGTGGAGACCTCCCTTCTCCTGTACTACTTACCCTGTCAGTTAAGGTCCCTCACTCCCTCTCCTATTTTTTCTGTGAGACCGTTGAACCCCGCAATTACCTTCGCTCTATCCATCCATAGTTGTTAAGTCAGTCATTCTCCTTTTCTTACTTTCCCAATAAATATATCACTTAGAACTCAGCTCCTTCTGGGCAGAACAAAAGAGGAACTCAGAGATTCCAGCCCTTGCTCAGTGGAACAAGGGGTTGAAGCCCTGACTCCACACCCTGTTCTTCCTTTTGCTGGCACTCCAGACTTTCCAAAGAGGACTTGCTAAGTAAATTAAAGCCTTCAGTAAGAAAAAAAACAACTAGAAGACAGCGGTTCTCATTTTTCCTAAGGACACGACACTTTCCTACAGTTCCTCGTGTTGGGATGGCCCCCATTCATCAAATTATTTTCGTTGCTACATCATAACTGTCATTTTGCTGTTATGAATCATAATGTAAGTATGTGATATGCAGGATGTATTTTCATTGTTACAGATTGAACATATTGAAAGCACATTGATTGTTCACAAAACTGTGCATAACTTAGATTGTGAAATATTTATTCCTAATGACAGATGAAATTTTGTCTTGAAGCATGGTGTAGCATACTGTGTGCTCAGTGTGTGGGCATATCTGCATGTGGACAGACCTGCTTGGAGATGGATAGAGGAGCCATATCTCTGTTCCAAAGATCACCAAAAATGTGTTTCTGATGGACTTAGACCACCCCTGTGAAAGGTTCTTTGACCCTCAAAGGGGTCACGACCCACAAATTGAGAGCTGCTACTGTAAGAGGACAGACATGTTCTTGAAGTTCTGCGAGACAAACCAATAAGACTTCCTCCCTTTCGGGAAATTGGCCACTCAGGACCTCCTGGACTTGGAGCCAGGGGAATGAAGGTGTACTTCAAACCCTCCCAAGAGGGCCCACAAGCTCAGGCACACACATGTGGACACCCAGGAGTGTGTGCCGGTGCGCACACCCTTATGTTCATCTTCAATCTCCAATACATGCACACGTTCTCACACAAATGAGACTACCTGGTATTTTTTGACAGAGTATGAACTACACTTGCTCATGTACACACTTGTTGGGTACATGCATGTTTACGACATGTATACAGGATGACCTCTTCTGACTATGACAATATTCGGGGTCTCTGTTTGATCCATAGGGCCTACTCAATCATTCCTTCTGTTATGCATTTCACCTTACATTAAAAGTGTTGAGGGTCTCCAGCTAAAGGCAGTATCCTTACATTTGTGACTATAAAGGGAACACAGGCATACTACTCATTTTTGAATTGTTATTCTCTTTAATAAATTATCCAAAGCATCCTTCTGATTTCAAAAGGGAAAAAGTAGAGCCAGCTCAGGATTAAGAATATTAGTTTTTGATAAATCCTTCATTCAAACACATATAATATAAACATAAAGTTTAGATTGTATTCTAGGGCAGTGGTTCTCAAACTTCCTAATGCAGACATTCTCATGGCATGGTAACACCCCCAACCATAAAATTATTTTTATTGCTACTTCACAACTGTAATTTTGCTACTGTTATGAATTATGTGACCCCTGTGAAAGGGTTTTTTCATGCCCAAAGGAGTCGGGCCACACAGGTTGAGAGTCATTGGTATCAGTCATGAAGCAAAAATCAATATACTTAATACTAAGTTTTCAATTCCTAAATATATGAACATGTATAAATAGACATACATGCATACACATATACATTCCTGTTCTGCTTCCTACTATTTTTTATAAACTTGACATTAAGTTAGTTCATGATATCAGTTGATTGATCTTATTTATAACTATGCATTATGTAAGGGCAAATCTTTACTTAAGTATTTGTATATATGTACATATATATGATAGTTAATATGCTGAATATAAGTATATTTATGTGACTTTTTTACCATTTACACTAATCGGGGCGATGCTGCTTGTATATCACCTTGTTATTTTAAATATCATGCTTCTGATTATATTGTGTTTATTCTTTTAACCTTATAATATGTCTCTACTATTTCCTAAAGTATCCTTATTTATAAAATGTTTGCATGAACGTTTAGATTTTTCCTGTTTGTTTAAGTTTTCAAGACTTCCTACTATATGAGTGAAAGGATTGGTTCTAACAATTACAAAATGTTTCATTTTATTATTTTATCATTTGAATAAAAAACAGTCTATTCATAATGGAACCCTGATGAGGAGTGGAATGCACTTGGGTGTCTAATTGCAAGGTCAGTAGTTAGAAAACACCTTCCGGCTTCATGAAAGAAAGATGATGCTTTCTTCCTCTGTAAAGATTCACAGCTTTGGAAACCAGTAGGGCAGGTCTATTCTGTCCCCTCAGGCAGCTAGAGGTCAGTCAGAATGGATTAGATGTCAGTGAGTTTGGATTTTATTTTTTAATCAAGTCAGAAGGAGCCTTGGTGGCTTAATTGTTAAAGTGCTTGAATACAAGTGAAAATGTTGGTGGTCTGAATCATCAATAGCTCTGTGAAAGAAAAGAAGAAAGACATGGTTACTAATCTGTTCTCAGAAAGATGATAGATAGATAGGGAGATAGATAGATGATAGATAGATAGATAGATGATGGATAGATAGATACAGCACAAAGGAATATAACAGCTAATGAATCCATACAGCAGTACAGAGGGCTCAATTCAACTTACTTCCATGGAATAGTTAATATACTGAAAGTCCTTCAATTTGAGGATTGCTGGGAACACGGTCAGGAAGCAGACAGCTGAGTCTTCCCTAGAACAAAGAAGACAGTCAGCCGAAAAGCAGCAAGCAGCAGTATGGGTCACCAACAGTTAGCAGCTCAGGAGTTTAGCAAAGCAGGCTGGGATAGGATATTGAATTCAAGCAATGCAAGATCACAGGTCCCACCAGCTTTCAGCTCAAGTGAATCCTGTCTTGAAGGAACCTCAAGGTCTAGCAATAGGACTCATAAGTCAACTATGCCATGGGAAGTGTAGTTCACAAGTGGGGGCACGCTGATCTTATCACCAGAGAGCAAGAGAGAGAGGAACAGGCCTTGCCGATTCATATTTCTCTTTACCCTCCATTCAAACTGTGACCATATTAATCCCACATGTCCCTATTGATCTATTTAGCACAATAAACCTATCACACTTCTTTCAAGTTAGATTTGTTTTTCCTTTTAGCAGTTCATGATACTTTCAATATTCTTCCCAAGCACCATAATTGAAATGCATTTTTTTGATCTCTTGATAGCCATATTCATGAGCAATGATTGTGCATCTAAACAAGACAAATTCCTTGACATCAATCTTTCCTCCATTTGTCATGATGTTACACATTGGTCCAGTTGTAAGGATTTTGATCTTCTTTACAATTAATTGTAATTCATACTGAGTCCTTCAACCCTTCTTCATCAGCAAGAGCTTCAATTCCTCTTCACTTTCAACAAGGATGCACATCAAAGGTTAACAGCCTTCCTTCAATATTAACACTGCATTCTTTTCATATAACCCAGTTATTCTAATTATATTCTCAACACAGAGATTGAATAAGTATCATGAGAAGATACATGCTAAACCATAGTTTTCCTGATTTAAAAATATGTGGCAGTCCTCTTGATCAATGGATAAGTTGGCATGAGCAAAATGAAGCATTCTGGCCTTCCCATACTTTTCAAAACTATCCATAGTTTATCATGATCAACACAGTAGAAATCCCTCTGTAAAATCAATAAAACTTGAGGAAAGATACTTCTCACATTTTCTGCTTTCTGCCTAGATTGTTCTGATATCCGTGATGATATCCTTTGCCCCACATCCTCTTCTAAATCACACCTGAACCTCTGACAACTCCCTTTCAATGTAACCCTTATTGGATGATATTCAGCAAAATTTAACTTGAATAATATCAGTGCTGATGTTCTATAGCTTGAGTTTCTGTTGGGTCACTTTTCTTTGGATTTGGTACAAATATAGATCTTGTCCAGTTAGTTGGCCAAATAGCTGTGTTCCAAATATCATGGTCTAGATGAATAAGTAGTTCCCGTATTGCATGAGCTTATTGAAACTTTTCAATTGACATTCCATCCATCTATTCCTGCCACTTTGTTTTCTGGTAAATGTTTTGATACAGGTTGAACTTCTTTCTTCATTACTATTGGTTTTGGTTAATATGCTAACTCCTGAAATGGTTGGATGTCAACCAGTTATTTTGGTACAGTGTGTCTGGGTATTCTTTTGATACTTCCTGCATCATTCAATATTTTGTCAAGAGAATCTTTCAATATCAAAACTAGATGCTTGAATATATTTAGTTATTTCATTTTACGGTATGCTAAGCATGTTCTGCCTTTTTAGTGTTCTAGCTGTAGGTCTTTGCACATTTCATTATAAAATTTTCCTCTATCTTCTAAAGCTGCCCTTTGATATTTTGTTTTCACTTATTTGACTTCAATGTGCCTTGGCTACACTACACTTAAGCACATGTGTCTGAATCTTTTCTAGCTTCCACTTTAACATTTCTATATTTCCTCTTTTTGACAACTTTTTTCTTTATGAATGATGGTGTTGATGCCATCTCACAGCTCATCAAGTCTTCTGTCTTTAGTGTTCAATGAAATATATCTGTTCTTGAGATAGTCTCAAAATTTAGGTGAAAGAGAATCCTGGTCACATTTTGAATCTCATCTTTTTAAAAAAATTTTATTCAACTTTGAACTGAAATTATATATGAGAAATCAGTCCCTGGCCTGGTTTTAGTTGCTGATATAGAGCTCGCCATCATCTCGTACCACAGAAGTAGTCAATTTAATTTCTGTGTAATCTATCTGGGGAATTCCATGTTTATATTCTCTGTGTTATTGAAACATGTGTTTCCTATGAACAAGCCATTGTTTTGCAAACTTCCAACATGAAAATTCTAGCTTCATTTATATTAGCAGGATCACATTTTCTTTACATTTCTTTCCTCTATGTTTCTAACTTTTGCATCCCCATCAACAATAATTACCAATGCATCTTGATTTCAGGTTCAATCAATTTCTGAGTGAAGTCATTGGTAGAATTCTGCAATTTTTTTCATCGTGTGCTTTTGTGATTGGTACATTAGCATGGATAATAGTTGTATTGAATTGGATTTCTTGCAAGGCGTATGATATAATCCTATCAAAAACAGCATTTCAAAATCCTACTAAGTACTACTTCTATTTGGTCATTATACTAATGAGATCTTATCTTTACCACTTTAGGGCAAATAATTTTTCATTGTTTCTTCTGAGGTTTCCCAGCTCTGACAAGCAGGAAGAGTGGATGTACAATGATAATAACAGATGCCTGGTGTTACAGTGAATGTATGGAAGGTGGATGGTTGATGGGGAGATGGGGGGGGCAGTTTGGAAGGAAATAATGAAGGTTTCAGAGGGAAGGGAGCAGTGAAGCTGATAATGATTGAACAGGTGAATTTGGCATGAATCAACCACTGCGGAAGGGAATGCTCTAGGATGGATGTGGTGGTAATTGCACAATCCCCCCCTGATATGATTAAACTACTCAATTCTATTATGTGCAAAATATTTTCCAAAAATATGTTGGGCGGAAAATAGATCTTGAAAGTGCCTGTTAGACAAAGAATACATCATTCCTCTTGATTTTAGGTGTGTTTCTGATTTAAAATGGCCAGTTCTAGTCCATTTCAGCTCACGATTACCTGGGATATGAAATTTTATATTTTCCATTTCATTTTAGATTACTTCCAGTATTCCTGCATTCATAATTCAGACATTCCAAGTCCCAATTATTAGATTTTTGCAGATTTTTCCCCCCTAACCTTGGGGTGATTCCAATCAGCAAATGACGATCCTGAAGGCATCACTTCCACAGTTTGACTCTACTTTGAGACCATAGCTCCTAGTCAACATATATTTCAAGGCTCTTCTGATCCATTCTCAGACACTCTCCCCCGCAATGTTCTGCTTCCATTCATTAGTCCTTCAGTATCTCACAATGTTTCCAAGCTAGGCATCAAGATTTCAGAGTCTGCTTCCTTCAAAGGGAACAGTTCTTTGGAAAGAGAATAGGTTAGGAATGGATATTTATTGTTTAGATAATTAGTCTTTTTTTCCACCTTAACCAGTTGGATTTTATATTTTTTAGCAATTTTTTTTCTCTAGCAACTTAAATGTACTTTAGTGATCATGTAGAAAAGTTGAGTATCATACAATGACACATTATTGGAACAAACTGTTTTTGTACTTAGGTAAGATTTAAGAAGAGGCCCAAATTCCGTCTGCTTCCTTGTTGCATGTGTATATGTACATATATACATATACATTTACTAACACAAACAACTACACCCATATTTATGTATTAATTTTATACCTATATTTCTTCTTCTTCTTTCCTCTTTTTCCTTTCCTCCTGCCCCACTGTCATGTTTGCCCATCATTCAGCCCTCAGCAGTTCATTCCAGATACAATTCAGTTGACCAAACATAACCCCCAAAGCTATTATAACCTCTTTGCCATCAATTTTAGAATGCTTACTATTTCTCTGTCCCCATGATAATTAACTCCCTACTAACCTCCCCACCTTCCATATCCCTGCAGAAGCATTGGTCCACTGCCATCTTGGGGGATTGTCTGTCAGACCTATTTTGTCTAGATAAACACCAAAAAATAGAGAAAAGAAGCATACCAATAGATACAAGTCTAACAAGAATTTCTGGTCAGAATAGATGGATATCTCTCTGTTACAAAGCAAGAAAGACATGGTATAATCCATCAATCTAATCCACTTTTCTTTCAAGAATCCATATCCCAGGACCACTTACCTAAGAACACATATACCCTTTTAGTCTTCAGTAGTCATGTCTGAAAGATGGACATTTTAAAAGCCCCATATGTTTCCTGCAGGGTTGGAGTGATTTATTAACCCCTTCCCTCTTATACCTTTAGTCTTGCAGTGTGCCTTCTTGGGAGTCACACCCACCTAGTTCAGGTGAAGTAGTAATTGCGTCCACCTCAATAAAACTCTATAATCAGGATTCATCAAAAATTTGTGGGTTCACTGCCATCACTGGTTTGTCATGCCCTGCCTTGGTTTGCCCCCAAGTGGGTGGGTCAGACATGACACCCTCCCCACACTGTGTCTTCTGTGTTTTCTTTTGTACATCTGCCATCTATGGAGGGAATGTCAGATCTTGAGCTGAGGCCAGGCCTGTAGTCATCTCTGGGAACAGCTCTTCCAAACAGGAAGATCAATCAGCCTCAAGGGAATGAGGTCAGCTCTCACTCTCCCTTTCCTGTGGAGATATAAACAATAGCCTCCCTTTTGATGTGTTATTGCCCTGACCTCCTTCCCTGTATGGACCTTATAGCACATGTGGTGAAGAAATCTTTCAATGGTACTTAGCTATTAAAAGATATAACATCTGGAATCTTAATGACTTGAAGTGAACCACTTGACTATTTAACAGGGAAGCAACAAAGTCCACAAGGAAGAAGAAGCACACTAGCTTGTACGATCATGAAAAGTTACAGGAATAGGGAGGAGAAGTCCAAAAGGAAGCAACAATATTGATGCAAAGGGATGTATATGTTTGTAGTGCAAACTCAAAACCCACTTGTAGGAGAATTGGACTATCCCTCTCAGAAGGACCATACAGAAAGGCTGATAAATCCATGGTGTGGTTCAGCACTGAAGAAACACATGACTGTACTCTAGTTCTTTAATATTTCCTCCCTTTGTTATTATGGCTTTTGCTTTAACTTGTTAGATTTACTTATGTTAATTTGTATGATTAATATAGCTCTATATTTGAAAGCCAAGATAGATAACACTTCAGAAACAGTAATGGAAGTAAAGGTTCCCTGAAAGTAAGGGAAGAGAGGGCAGGGTATGGGGGAAGTGAGAATAAGAGGGAGCTAATAACACTGATGACTGTATAACCCCATTTGAGGGGAGCAAGCAACAGAAATGTATGTGAATGGCTGTATTGGATGATGTAAGATATGGCAAAGAAAAATAATAAAGGTTCCTGTTTGGGGAGGGGGGTAGGCTGAGGGAGAGAGGTAGGGAATGAAGAGGAACTGATATCAAGGAGTTCGGTAAGAAAGAAAATGTTTTGAAATGGACTGTGTTATCAATTATGCAATACTTCTTTTTGTGATTGAACTATGGAATGTTATGATAACCCCTGTTAGAGCTGCCAATAAAATGATTAATAGAAAAAAAAATTTGCATTGACAGTTAAACAATTTTATGAAAGATCAATGAAACCTTCACATATAAATGGTGTCCTTGGGTAGTAGAAACTATACTGTGCTTTATGCCAACAGAAAGTTTGGTCATTCAAATCTATTCTAGGTACCTCAGAAGAAAGTCCTGGTGACCCTCTTCAGAAGCATCACCATTGAAAACCCTGTGGCTAACCATTCTTCTACAACATGCCTGCAGGGTTCATCTGGAGTCAAAGTCAGCTTTACAAAAACTAATTTGTTATATTTAAAAAATTGTATTTTTATTTCTGTTCTGAGGGACAAATTTATATTTATATTTATATTCAAAAGAGAAACATGTTCTTTGTTGAGGGAATTATGTGGTTTATGAAATATCTTCATGCATTGAATAGAATTCCTCTGATTTGGCATTGATTTAATTTTATTTAACCAACATTATTTTTCTACAGGTCATCTTCGTTTAAGAATAAAATGTAAGTAATTTATATATTCTCATACATAGTTTAATCCAAAGGTGACATTGCTGGCAACTTGTCCCACTACAGCTTAATCTACACAACACAATAAAGTGATTATAATTATTTGAACTTTACAGTTTGTGAATAATTTTTATTTTAACTAATATGTATAGAAAACATGCTATTACATTTAAGCTGAGCAAGTAAGATATGTATATTAATAAAATATACTTAGATATAAGTAGATGTTTATCAAACCAATTTTTTATGAGTACCTAGCCAGCAGATTTATTTACAGTTCAACAATTTTATTTAGAGAAATAAACATTATTTAAATATTTTAGTCAGTAGTGAAGTTCTAATAGCCGTATATACATGTTTGCAAAAAATATTAAATGCTTTCTGGGCTAAAGAAATTTTGTAAGTACCCTGTGGTAGTCAGTGATTCTGTTAGGTAGTTTAGCCTGGGGACAGGGGCATCCATTATGCATGCTCAGAGGTCCAGGTTTTTGGCCAGAAGAACTGCACCTAGGTTGGCTAATTTAGGCCAGGTGAATTCAATTCAGCCATTGGGCTAGACCATAGTCATCAGCCACCTCTCTCCACCAAATGACTGAAAAGGCAGAAAGCAGGAGCTTGGAGCCAATCTCAGGTCCTTTCTGGCTGGCAGACAGGCATGAGGGATCTTGTGGGTGCTTATGAAAAGCTGAAACATCTTTTAACTTACATAAAACTCATTTAGATCACAAACCAGGCTTCAGCTTAAATTCTTTCTCGCGCTGAACCAAGGACTGAAGCATAGATTTTTCCTCAAGAAATCTAACAATACAATTCTGATTCCACTTTACGAATAAATGGATGTTCTTGTTCATAATTAGGGTGGATCAGGGGCTATAGAGGACACATGTGATGAATGTAGCACAGACTGCAAAATATCATTGCCAAAGAGTCTATTCAGACTCCCAGTGACCCTGCAGGACAGGGTAGAACTTTAACTCTTTGTGGCAGTTCCACAGCTCATCTTTTTCTTGTGGAGCAGCTGGTGACTTCATACGGCTGGCCTGTTTTTAGCAGTCCAATCCATCATTATCTACTCTTCCAGACCCCAGAAAACTATCTGAGTGATGCTCTTGCTGTGGGGGTCATCACATCTTTTATTTGGTAGTTGAAACACACATGAGTCTCTAGGTTTTCCTCTTATCTTCGGGCGTTTCCTGTCTATCTCATATAGTTTTAGCCCAGTTTGCAGAATGTCCTTCAGTGTCAAGTCTGCAAGTAATTCAGAAATGAGTCACTCTTGCATACCACTCAACTTTGGTGTTATATTCCAATACATATAACCTAAGGTCTAGTAAACAAGTATCTGGCTTGATATGTGATTTCTTCTGGAGTGATAGTCATTCCTATAAATCTTTTAAAATATTGGAAACATCTTCACAATTTTGAGTACCTGTTATGGATCCCTGAATATAGACAGGCATATTTCATTATTCTACCTACACAACTCTAATTGATGTTTCTTCCAGATAAATACCATATTTTCTAGTCAGTATGACTACTGAACATACATCAGAGGAAATGACAATCATTTAATATTCTTTGAATATGTACTAAATGACCAAATAATACACTTTGTGCAGATTTTTTTAAAAACGGAAAAGTTATATCACCTTCTATAATATTTATGTTAATTTCTAAATTAACCACATAAAAGCTATTGAAGAATACAAAGTTTCATATGCTCATAAGTAATCTGCTCATGTGAATGGAAGGAAAGTTCACAAATGGTCAGAATCCAAAGTGTTGAAAAGTGAATCGTGTGAAATTGTATAGCAGATTCTTCAGAAAAATTGCAAAATTTTTCAGGTTACAGGAAGTATTATTGATCAAAAATCAGCATGAGCTAAAACTACTTGAAAATAATAGCATCACAAAAGCTCCTTCCTTGGAAAGTTCAGAGGAACACTTTTATGTTGAGCATCATCTTTGCATAGTTGGAGTGATATCAAAAATACATGAGGAGCTTGATGCCGAGTGACACGACACATCAGAACCCATTACTGCTTTTGAGAGTGATTTAGGATTCGGAAGGATATTGTAAAACAAGTATCTGACAGTTAGTCATTAATCAAAGAAAGCTTTAGTGTGACAGAAACTAGATAGCAGGATGTCCTGGATATTTTAACTACATCTATAACTGGAAACCAAAATATTGATAGACAATAAACCAGAATAAATAATTGGGAAGAGTGCATCATAATTACATAAGTAGTTTCCTCTTAAGTAATGTTATAGGAAATGGTATTTGCCACATATCCAACTTTTTAAAAGTAACAGTGGAGTTCCTTTTCATTGCTAGTTCAACAAAATATTTGAGGCCACCAAACCCAATCTGAGAAGTACTATGCTCTCCCAATGAGAGCCTTTTACACCTTAGCAAGTGGAGAAGTTAGCCAAACAGTCGAATTGCTTAGTTTAGTGCAATAAGAGCAGGCATTTTTCTCAGCTGTCAACATATTCCATGCTGTCTAGCTCCCCCAAAGCAACTGTTCCGAACCACTGTATATAGAAATATTTTCTTTGCAATTGTACTTTCAGTGTGAATGATTAAAAGTAGAAAATATTTATGAGAATAAAATTTAAATAAAATAAAGTTAAATAGAAATTTGTTGATGATACCCTGATTTGTCCTATTATTTTTCATGTGCAAATGGGTGTAAATACCCCCAGCATGGTCAATAGCATACTGTCAACAGTATCCTGTCTGACTTACTTCCAGAATATTTAACAACTGGTACTCGTGAAACAGTACCAGCACACCAGCATGAATCCAGCACACCAGTAATATGTGATACTTGAGCCAAATATATACATATATATATGAAAAAGTATTTTATTGTATACCATTTTAAAATTATAACAGTGTCTCTAAGATTAAATACATTTTACCCCCCCCCAAATAGTTTAGTAAATAGGTGTATAAAAGTAAAATCTCCTTTGTTATTTCTAAACCGAGAAGTTATCAGTAAAATCATGATGTTGCAGAAAACTGTTATCCGCCTTTCTTCTTCTCTGCAGCTCCTTCCTCTCTCCTTGTGATTTATATTAGAGAATCCCCAAACCTTGTTTCAGTCTCTTTCATATGATAAGTTTCAGAGTTTATAAATGGACTCTTGATTTGCTAGGTCTTCAGGAATTAGAAAGTAAATAAGAAATTGTGAATGAATAATCACAGCTTAAATAATATTTTTATTTTACATTTTAATATTTATAAGCAAAACAAAAATTCAAAGAAGTCAAACGATTTCTCTAAGGGACTTCATGTATTTTGTAACAATTTATTGATCAAAATTACATGGGGGATATTTTAAAAGTTTGTGGAGAAACTTAGGAGTAAAGGATAATAAAAATGTTCCACAAAATGTTTGAAGCTTTCTCACATACTACATCAGCTTTCAGAGGAATAAGGAACGGATGTGAAAATGGGAGCTGGAAACGCTTTGAACGCTACTGCAATTGCATAAGTAAAATAAGGAGATTACTTCTGTTAAAAGTTTAAGTGGAGATCAAGAGATATGGTTGGATTTTGGATTTAAATTCACTGCCATCATTCAATTCCAACTTCCCAATTCTAGAGACAGTAGAATTGCAATTGCGTATTTCTGAGACTGTATACATTTTAGGTAAAAAGCCTCATCTTTCTCCTAAAGAGTGACTGGTGGTTTGGAATTGCTGACCTTGAGGTTAAAAAGCTAAGGCATAACCCACTAGCCTACCAGGATTCCTTAAATTGAGTACACTATGCACAAAAAAAAAAAAGAAAAAAAAAGGGAGAGAGAGCAAATAATTGGTGTGTGTTCAGATAAGGAAATTCCAGGATTTGTAGATTTTGGCTGTGCAATATGTGAAGACAAAATTCGTCAACAGATTTTTTTCAGGTTCCTAAAACCATGTCAAATCAAATATTTGGTATATAATCTCACATCAGTTACTGCAATTTTCCAGAACTCTAACTGTTCACAGGAGTCAAAAGTCTAGTCTGTCTGCTCCAGAGTCACTAGTGGTCTCCAACACCTGGCCAGCTGTGCAGCCAAAGCAGTAATCACCACACCACCAGGGCACCTCATATGTCTGAAGGATCTAGAATTTGGTTGAATTTAAAAATCTGGTAGTCTCACTTAGAAAAAAGTATTTAAAATCAATAGCCTACTTTAGATCATCTTCTAAAGTTAGAAGGGTTGCAATATGTAGGGATTCATAAATGCATCCCGTTGTTACACCAACAGGTTAGGAGGATAAGACAATTATAACAGTGTGAAGAGGACCAGAGCTCAACGGACAGAGAGTGACTCAGAGATGAAGTGAGTAAGACTTTCTTCCAGAAGGAAAGGTGATCAACTGTTTCAAATATGACTACTGATAAAACTCACTCACTGCCATCTGCTCAGTGCTGATGCAGAGTGACTCCCTGTGGGTTTCTGAGATTAACTGTTAACCACAGAGTTGATGATGATTTTCAACAGCCGCCCAAGCAGATCAGAGTTTATCGAGTAATCCCTACATCGCCAGTACTTATAGATGGATTAAAATCATCCCTAATGAAATTAGCATCAAATAGGTCAATACGGAGAAGAGTTGTGACTTGAAAAAGTGTAGCTTTTGTGAGCAGAGAGAAACAAATGGATTCACAATTGGATAAAAAAATGAGGATCCTATAACAAGGGCTTAAGTAGAAAGGAATCGATTTGAAAATTATAGTGGCAACAAATGTACAAATGCACTTGACACAATGTATGCATATATGGATTGTGATAAGAATTGTAAGATTCCCCAATAAAATGATTTTAAAAAGACAATACTCCAACTTTAAAAAAAAATTGCATCTACCTTAAACGGAAAAAAAGTAAGGAAATTGGGCTATTAAGTATAAAAAAAACTTTTAAAATGGACAATAAGCAAAGGTTTACAAAGCATATAATCTATTTTACAATTAATGGTTCATAGGCATTGTGTTTCACCGCATTCAGTGCAGTCCCCTGTCCCTTATCTCATTCCTGCGTTTCCTGTTTCTGTTCTCTCAGTCTTGTTCAATAGTGCCTTGTGATCTTACATGGCTGATTATCCTAAATCAAGAGGGAGTTTAGGTACAGACATAAAGGGTGACCAAAGTGCTTATTCTCTAAGGTTCCACCAATCTCTCTCAAATTGGTAAACCTTGTACCTTTTATAAATCGGGGTTTGTTCCACTCCCACTATATCCAGAACCCAATGTGGTCTCTTTAAGGGCAATTTGAAAGAGTAACTAGTACCATCCATTTGTTCTGTTCTCCAGGTCTTGAATCCTGATATTTGTGTTGTGCATTAGTCCATTGGATTGAAAGTTTCCAAGTGTCTTGGTTTTCATCATTTTTTCATCTGCATATAAAGAGTCTAATGGTTGCGTATTAGGTGGCTGCTTAGGAGCTTTTAATAGACTTGTCTTGATAATATAGCACCTAGGTCATTGTCATTGTCATCTGTGCTGTGTCAGTTTATCTTGCTGTTCCCCAGGACAGCTGCTTCTTCTCTTTAGGTAAATGCTTAAGTCTAAAACATTGTCACAATCTTTCCCACCCTTTTCTCTATTACACTCATTGATATATTTGTAGTAAATGTGAATATACATATACAAACAACTCTGTCAGTCTACATGTGTTCTCTGTCACTCACACATAGATTTAGTTTACATGTCAAATGAAGCATCAGTTTGTAAGTCACCACTATTACAAGATTGCATACACAACAGTGTTTGTCTTTGTTGCCTTGAACTCTTAGAAACCTCCCAATGTTTTTCCCTGCTTACTTTATTTTTGGCTGACCTTTCTGCTATGATATGCTGCCATTCCTTCACTCAGATGAACACATGTTTACCCTTCAGTATTTGCTGGTCACAGGGCTATGAATCAGGCTGCTTACTGATAGTTCATAAGTTCAAACCCCAAGCAACACCACTGGAAAACAACAAAACTTTCAACTTTCTAAAGAAACACCGAAAGGCAAAGGGACAGATCTGATCTATCTTGAATCCCTGAGTCAGAATGAATTCATTGGCAGTTGAGCTTAAGTTTGACCCTCTATGAGTCAGGGATTTTCCTTTTGCTTCCTTTCGCCTCCTGGTACCCATCAAAGAAATTGTATTTCAGTTTGACAGCACCCCTTTGAGTTTTAGAATCGTGCTCCCACTCAATACTTGTTTTTTGTGATTGACTTGTTTCATTCTTTGGAAATAAGGATGGAGAAGCATCATCTCATGTGCTTTGGACAGGTGATCAGAAGAGACCAGTCCCAGTTACAACAGACTAATACACTGCCAGGACTTGCACCAGCCTCTCAATTATTGTCAGACTTCAGCCCCTTGTTCCCGCCACTGTGTTCAGCCATCTTGATGAAGGTCCTTTTCTCTCCTTGCTGCCCTTCTGCTCTACCAACACGATGTCCCTTTCCAGGATCAGGAAATAAAGTGTTTTGATGTAGGCACATCGCTATCCATAGCACATCCTACACACAATAGTATATATTAAAATAAAACTAAACTAAATATCCATAGAATAATGGATTGAAAATATTAGTCATACACAAGGAAGTACTGTGCATTACTAAACAATAGCAACTAACCTATGAAATACCTCATAACATACATTATGCTCTTCTCACAATTCTCTAGAATAGATATCAAGTGAAGGAATTGCTGGGTCTTGCAGTATTTGTACAACACTCTGCAGAAGCATCTTGTGGCATTTCACTGGGACGGCACTCTTACTATCATACCAGCAGAATAAATGTGTTCGAATCTCTCTGGGCTGGTACAACATTTACCTTTTTTAAAAGATTTTGCTATTAATGATCGGGTGAAGTGCTAGCTCATTACTGTTGGGATTTGCATCTCTCCAAGAACTAATGAAAGTGAACATTTCATCATGCTTGTTGGTTGCTGATGTCTTCTTTGGTGAAATGTCTCTTCTGTCCTCTGCCCAAATTTAATGGAGTTACTTGTAATTTGCTCGATGAGGTGTTCTCATTTTCTATACATTTTAGGGATTATTCACTTAACCAATATATCATTGTCAATGAATGTTTCACATCTGTGAGCACTCTTGGTGAAATATTTTGGTTTACATGGGTGTCATCATATAGACATTTTTTTTGAGGAATGTTGCTTTGAGTAGAGGTCGGAAATCCATCCTAGATAAGAACTTGACACATGCTAGTATGTTGATCGGAGGGGAAAAAAGGGAACTTTAAGAATGGATATCTTTGATGTTGTTCCTGGGAACTTCGGGATTAGGTAGTTGATTAAGAAAGTAGGTTATCCACTGCAAATGAAATTTGCCTTAGATGAATGTTCAGATAAAATAAAGAGGAAAAGCAAGATGAATAAAGTATTCAGTGGGTGGTACAATGGCCCACATTGTGTATCATTTTGGCTAGGCTATGATTCCCAGTGGCTTGTCCAAATTCTGGATTAGCTGATAGTTTAAACTTCAATGTAATATAATATCTTAAATGCAGTCCATCAATAAGCTAAAAGGTGTATTTCTTCAGTTATGTGTTTGTGGTATCTTGATTACTGTTCTCTACTTTATCTCTTGGTTCTATTATCCATTGCCATGAATTCTACTTCTAACAGAAAATGCGCTGTTTTAATTAATGTTTTCTATTTTACCTCTCTGGACCCTAATTGTCATGGATAGGATTCACAGATAAATTCACGATTAGAGGGTTGGTCAAAAAAAAATAAAAGCTTATAATGCCAGTGAAAAGCTCTCATGGTGGAATTGCTCAGCAAGGCATGTTACAAATTCTTTCAGGTATGCCAATCAATCCCTGCAACATATTTTATGTCAGTCTGAGCTCAGTTGAAAGTGTAGGGGTATAGTCCAATTTGTGGATCAAGTCAAAACCTGGGTGGTGTGTGTATGTGTGTTTGTGTGTGTGTGTTCCATTTTATATGAAAGACCCTGGGGACTTCTCTCTCTTTCCTTTGTCTTCATCTTTGTTTGACTCCGTCTGCCTGTAAAGGGTGACCACATGTAGACCACTGAGCCTTTGCGTCAATGTAGACTTGTTGGCATCCTGCCATGTGTCCAGCAAACTTGGATCCATGTAATTTTGTCCCTACCATTCTGTGATCTACTTGCATTTCACTGCACCTCTCTGCATCATCAGCATTTGGCTACATGAGGCTGAGGAGGGCTCTGGCTGGTTTTCAGATTCATGGACTTGAGTTGAACTGGACTGGGTTTCTTTCCAGATATATATATAAGTATATATATATATATAAGTATATATAAGTATATATATATCTTCTTGAAATACATTCTTTCTCATGAATGTATGATTTTGTTTCTCCACATAATTCAGGTTACCTAATGCGCAAAGGGGCATACCACTCCACTGTAGCCCCCAATCTGTTCTGTTCAAGCTTTGTGAATCAGAAACCACCTTCCTGACTTAAGTGCCCAGAGGCACCCCACCTCACGCCAAAGGTACTCAGCTTCACTTCCATGGGTCAACGACTACAATTAACTACTGAGAAGTCCCCCTATTTCCTCAAGCCAGCCTCACTGTATAAAAGTACTCAGATTCATTTGCTTATTGATTGAGAAGTCGACCAATCTGTTCCATCCTCAGGATTTGGGTTCTGCTGCTTCTCTTTTGTGAGAGGTGTTTTCTTGATTGAGGAAGTTCACAGCACAGGAGTCTCTTTACCATTAAGAAGAACCAGAAATAGAGTGCATCTTCTGGAACCGAGAGTTCTGCACAGTGAAACCCTTAGATGCAGAAGGCAGCTATAATGTCAGGAGCAGTTGCAGAACTGGAAGCCAGAGTATGGGCTACAGTGAGTTCTTCCCAACACAGGGAGCAAACAAAGCTGAGTGCTTTTGTCCAAGAGTCTGGCTTATGCATTGAGGGTGCCTGTAGGGACTTATTTGGAGACAGTGGTCCTGCTGACCCTTGAGCGTGAAGCTGAGTGTCTGAGCTGAGGCATTTTGGAGTGACTGTCCCTTTTGGCACTCACTTCAGAAAGATGGGCTTGCTAACCCAAAGAGCATCTTCAGGTTGAAGCTTTTAGTGAATTAGTACATTCCTCTGGGCATCTATTAGCAGACCTGAAAGAACTTTGCAAAATATCCTGATAAGCAGTTCAACATGAGAATTTCTCACTGGCATTACAACTTGTTAATTCCCTTAATAAAGCTTTTAATGATGAATTTTGCCTATGAGCTAGAGATTGCTATTGCAATTGACATTAGAACCCAGGGAGACAAAATAGGGAACATTAATTAAAACAGCAAAGTGATCTTCTTCCCGGATATAAATATATATTTTGGAAATATGCTTCTCACCTGGACTCTGGTTACTGAGATGGAAATCTGCAGAAATCAACCTAGCTTATCAATTTTGAACATGCAAGCCCCTACAAATGATTCAGTCCCTCTGTGTGTATGTGTGTGTGTGTTAATAACACGAGGTATGGTGGTTATGTAATCTGGTGTCAATTTAAGAGGATTACAATTGAAAGGGTGGAAGTCTCTGTGTGGTCATGGTCTTCTCTTGAGAATTTTGGAAGCTCTGTCATTTCCTCATTGGAGGTGGGAGACACTTGTTCTCTCTGCTCACTCCTTGAGAGATGCTCTACTGACAAGACACCTAGCATTATGCCCTGAGATCTGGAGAAGCCAAGAGGATCTATTCTGATGCAATCAGTGGTCTGGAGCCAGACACTCCTGCCAGAACTAAAATGCTTATGATGCCACTGGATCCACAAGACTTCCAACCCACTGGCTTGTGATTATCCTGCATTTGACATCATTAAATGTGTTTCATGAATATGGAGAGGACTTTATAGATTGTATCAGATATTTGGGTTTATATTGGACGTATGGCCTTGATCTGGGCTGGGATGCTTTCTCAATATTCAACTTCACTTACAGATAAACCTCTTTCTTGTGAACACATGAGTGCCTCTGGGATTTTTCCTTTAGTCCACACAGACTAGCACTCAAGGTTAAGTTAAAAAGTATTGAAACCAAATCATAGAAACCTTTACATTAAAAAGTTAGTAAAGTTTTTACGATTTATATAAATAGGATTTTACTAATATTTTACATCTCACTGGTTATGTTTCTCTGGAAGACAAAAATTAAGAGGAAAGCTTACAGAATTGTTTTTTTTATAATTCCCAGTGACTAAAAAATAGATAAGGGCATTAGACAGATAAAGATAATAGTGTGAGCAAACTTTTCACAGTAAACACACAAACTGATCCATGAAAAAACAAAAAGGAAAGGAAAAAGTAATGAAATGATCACTTTTCAGAAAGTGAGAGTGATTGGTTTGAGAAAACGTGGAAAGTTTCTTGGTGGAACTAACGATACTCTTTTAATAACCAGTGATGGAGTCAATGATCATGGATTTAATGAATCTGCATTGTGAATTGAGCATTATTGTGCTTTTAAAATAACTTGGGTTTATTTCAGATTGCAGAGAAATTTGAATTTAGTAAACTCTCGGGCTTTACAAGGAATATTAAAAAGTGAATAAAGAAAAGAATGTACAGTATTTTCAAAGTCTAAAAAGCGGAATAAATAACAATGGAAAGTTGAAGATAATAGAGAGTTTTAGTTATTAATAAATTTACACAAATATTATGCATTTATGAGAATGAGTAGCTTAGCTCTTTGGAAGTAAAATTGGAGTTAATTGGAAGTAAAAATGTTTAAAAGATGAAGGAGTAAAATATCAAAAAGATTATCCAATGTCTAATGAAATAATTTAGAGACTTTATAGAAAAGCCCCATATTTAGACATAAAATATAAGGGAATATGATTTGAAAATGTAGTTAATTACAAGTAAGACACAAGGCCAGGAGTGCAATTTTACTGCATGTGTTTCACAAGAGCTGAACGCTAGTAGGAAAAAGAGAAGAAATTATGTGGAATGGAAATTCCCTTGGCAAGTAGTGTGTTTGTCCATCCACCACCAGGCACAATGGTGAGACTCTGGCTGGTGGAGACCAAACAGCCAGTACCCAACAGAGAGGGAGTGTGTGGAGTCGACTTGGTTTTCAATGGAGGCACAATGATAAGACCTTTTAGAGAGGAAATTGTAGATACAGAGGTTAACTGATGAAAGTTTCTGAGCTCTAGATACAGTCAAGACAGCTTGGGGCTTGAAAAGGGAGATTAGAGAGTCGCAGAACACACCCGGAGATTGACGCAGGCTGCCTAAGGATCAAGGGCTTAATGCCATGTGTGCTTAATGCCATGGGTCATATGTGTGTAAATGTGTGGTTATGCGCGCGCGCATGTGTGTGTTAGGAGTAGATAATGGTAGATAAAGGGAATGTCTTTAAAGGAGAAATTTCATAATTCAAAAATATCTCACCACAAGAAGCCATGGCATTATTGGCTGCTTCTGCGGGGGTGGTATGAGACTGTACATGCTATGCAGTCAGTTCCAACGATGGCCGCTCTGTGCATCAGAGCAGAACCACCGTCCACAGGGTGGTTGGTGGCTGGTGTCTGTGATTATGCACTGCGGGATGTCATTTCAAAGATCATCTCTAGTTGAACTCACAGCTCCAACCTTTTGCTTTTTAAAATAGCCAAAGGTTTAATTTTTTTTTAAATAACCATGGTAGAGAGATCCAAGCCAAAATCAAACTCCCTGCCATTGAGTGAAAGCTGACTCCTAGCACAAAGTGGAATTGCCCTGCCTCACTCTTAAATGGATGAGGCTGTCAACCTGGACACCACCAGAAAACCTCCTTTTTTTGTGTTGTGCCCATAGAGAGGTTGGTGGGTCTGGAACTCGAGGCCCAACACAAAACCCACACCACCATCCAGCACAATGAAAGGAAAAGAGTCGGAAATCACTCAACCAATCTCTCTGCATCTCTATCATTCTTGAGATAAAGTTATCAAACTGCAATCCAAGTAAAAGAGTGTGAGTATTTCTAGTAGCAACCTATGTAGTGCTATAGTGCTATATTTTTTTATGTATTGCCAAATATTCCAAGAACGACTGTTAATAAGCAAAAGCTAGGTCCTGGAATAGAGAGCCCATCCTAAATTCTGTAAAACCCTGTCTGCCTTCTATGTTTGTTCTGTTTCTGATGCCAAAATTCACAATACAAAATCTACAAAAGAAGAAAACAGAAATATCCTAACAGAGTATGCTGCGATGACTTTCTAATATCATGAAGGTATATCACATTAGTTTTTGTTGCAAATATGAAGTACTAGATAGGCTCCAGATTTAAATAACTAGTCCAGGAAATCTAAGTACCTAATCTCCAGCTAGTTAGCTACAATTAAGGCCTCTTAACAAATGTTTTGTGTTCAACTACTAAACAGAATATTGGCACCCCATAAGAGAAAGAGCTAGCAAAGAAGAAAGAACTGGCAATGCTTTTTCACAAAGATTACAAAAACAAAACTCTATGAAGAAATTCTACTTTGTAACAACTGGTGCTTATAGCACATAAGTTAATTGTGCCAAACTGGCCAATAAGAACGTGTGGGATAATTGCATCAGAATTTGTAAGGCAACTTTATTATCACAAAATGATAAATAACTTGGCAAGTTCTCTCTCTCTCTCTCTCTCTCTTTCTCTCTTCCTCTCTCTCTCTCTCCATCTCGATCAGACCAGTGTGCACCTCCCTTAGCTAGTTCTCTGCCTCAACTTGTGGGCTACACTACCTGTGGAACACCCAACCAGTGGATTGTGTCACTAGAGCTTGAGGTTCCTTCCAAACCTGCTTCTCCACTCTGCTTTGTATACAATCCTTGAACTTGGCACTGTCAGATCCTGTGGTCTGACTGACTGTGATCCACCCTACAGATTGCTGCCTGTGGCCAGACTCTATGCATTGCTCTAAAGAAATGTCAGTTGTCTGCTTTCTTGACCTTTGAGTCTGCAGCCCTCATGAGCTGAAGACGTTGAATATATTAACTGCTCTATGAAAGTGAGTTGAACAGAGCTCTCTGTACTGCTGTGTGGACTAATTAGCTATTATATTCCTTTTGTTGTGTATCTGTATCTATCTTCATATATATATATATAAAATTATGAATGTCCTAATTTTGTTTCTCTAGAGAACCCTATCTAACAAAACTGCTATGAGTAAACTCTATGAAAAATATTATTTTTAACTACAAATTAACATTTTTCAGTGATATAAATTTTGCACCTATCAGTGCTCCTACTTGTATATGTTATTAGATATATATGTATGTACAATATAAAAAGACTTTGTGATAATGAAATTTGAATTTAGGACTCTAAAAAATAAAAATGCTCTGAAATGCTTTTACGTCTACCCCAGCATAAATCGACCTTCAATATTTATTTCACAAAATGAACAAAAAGTATATATTGTGAATCAGCTTCTGGAAATTAAGTGGTACAAGAGACAATCTAGAATGTCTTTAATGCTTAAAAAATCTGAGAGGATAAATTACTATCTTTTTTAAGAAGCCCATGCATAGAATCATTATACTACATTCCTAAAAACAAAAGAAAAGCACTAAAAGCAATACCCACCTTTGTCTTTTAATCAATATTATCACAAAAAAACTAATTACTTCTCTTAAGATTTTTCAATAGTTTCCAGCAACACAGAGGAAAATGTAGCTATCATCATCCAAACATACAAAAGGGGGAAAATTATGAGAAATTGATTATTATTGAACTGATAACAAAAAATAGAATTATTCTACCCATGTAAGAATAATCTGAGTATACTACTTTATGATTGCAACAGAAAAATTACCTTTATCAATGTGATGTTGGAAACATAAATAAAATGCTGTGTATGGTGCCTCTTGGTTGTAAGGAAACATCAGTGTTATAAAAAAAAAACTAGTTTTCTAGAGAATTGCACAGCAGGAAAAAATTCACATTATTACTTAAAATAAAATAAGGAAGCTTTCAATTTTATACTTTAATGGTCTTAGTCCCTGTCAAATTAACCTATTTCCTGTGAATAAGAACGTGATATATATTTTCTTAGTCTACAGATAGGGATGTGTGTTTTTCATTACTTTCAAAGAAAGTTGCTGCTAAAGGGAGTTCCTGTATATGGAGTTTCTCAGCCTTGTATTTCTCTGATACAAATAGGTTGATGCACAGAAAAATTTTGAATGCTACCATTTAAAATATCCATTTTCTGCTAGAAAGTCACTCTGAGACTGGCCAGCGCCCTGGAATCTCATCCACGTCCATTGGATTCATAGGTCTTGCCCCCACTGGCTACTGATGTCCCTGCTTTGTGCATCATTGCTTGTGGCTTCATGAGTCTGAAGAGGGATTTATGGACTAGTAGCACATGTATGGACTTGAGTTGGTCTGGGATGGGATGGTTTCCTGTACACAATTATTCTTGTTATAAATTGCTTTCTTGCACATGTATGAGTGTCACTGGATTTATTCATCCGGCTTAACACACCTCTGTGTTACTTTTTTCCTTTTACTATTAAATATATACCACATGAGATGTGGGTATAAATTAATAAGCTTAAATTTATCATGCAGACATGTATTAGGGGTCTCTTCAAATTGGTCATTAACATGCTGCCCTATATTAGATACCCTATATCTAATGGTATTTGGAACTTTTCAAAGTTGTACCAAGGAATTTCAGAAGATGACTGTGATGCTGGCAATCTTTTTTATCTTTCTTAATCTCAAAATGTAGACAAGAGTATCTCACCCACTACTGTCAAAGTGTCAATTTTGACTCATCAGAACCCTAAGCAGAGTACTTTAGATTATAAAATCAAAACATGAGTTCAAAATATATGAAAAAGCTACATGAGATGGTACACACAAGAATCACATATGCTAAGGAAGTGGAATTAATCTAGCAATGCATAGGGATTGTGTGTTGCTGCCATCTGTGTAGAAGGAGGCAATGGGTCAGTATTGAGAGTATGGCCAGGAAGCCATGATATGGGAGAGGTCTAACAGACAAAACAAAGAAACAAAAAAATTCACTGCCATAGTGTTGATATTATTCATAGTTCATTCTAATATGAGCAAATGAAAGGATTCTTTGGAAAGGTGTGAAGAGGCTGGTCTATGTTGTACCCTATAAACTCATGAAACTGATGGATCAAGACTCCTTTCTAGTCGATAGCCACACACTGAGTAAAGAAGGAATTGAGTGGGACAAGATCAACAGAGATAAGTTAAAGAGGTGATCTCGATATAAGTGGGTCTGAAAATAGTTAGGAAACCTCATAAAACATCACTCAAAGATGACAGAGTGGACAGAGATGGTATTGTGGTAGAATCTCCCCTGTGGTAATTACATAATTTTATGTCAATTTGACAAATTAGTGAGTCAATCAGGTCACAGACTGATGATTCTTCCACGTGGGTGTGGCCCTCTCCTGAGGATTCTGGGAACTTCTCTTTCTCCCTTCCACACACGCACCTTCTCAGCTTCACCTTTCTGTTGAGGAACCATATTTGGAGAGCTAGAGGAGTCACGGTGAGAACTGCACCAGCACTGTTATTCTTCCACTGCCACCAGATCTACCAGCCTGTGATCTTCCTGCATTGGGCATCACTGCATGTGCTGCATGAATCTGGAGAAGAATTACAGACTAGTGGTAGACATATGGATTGGCTAATATGAGATTTATGGACTTGATCTGGACTGGGCTGGGGTTTTCTAAATATAAAATTGCTCTTTGATGTAAGGTCTTTCCTTACACATGTATGTGTGTCCTTGGATTTGTTTTTCTAGTCAACCCAGAATAGCACACCCCTTCCTTGCAGTTAACCTCAAGAACAACAGGCACCTACTTGTGAGTAGAGCCTTGAGTATTGCTACTCTTCTGAACATATTTCAGCAGAGATTCCAGACTGAAACAGACTAAGACAAAAAGCCTGAAAAATGACCTCTGAAAACCAGGAAATAAAAGCTCTAAGTGTCACATGTGATTGCCATAAATTGGCTATCTATCAAGTAGCAGATATTTTCTAGACAATATCATCATGTAAGATGGCATGAAAACTAAAATCATGTACAATCACCTGGCCTCATAAACTAACTCTCTAAAAGTCTTCTCTCATCCTTCATCATACCAGGACTCCAGGTTTATGCATTATCTTTCATATCATGACCAGTAGGGTTGACATTATTTGCTAAGGCCTTTGATTGGATTCAGTACAAATAAACCCGGCACCTAAAATATACTTATATTTTTAATTGCTCAAATTGTGTTATTTATATATATATATATATATATGAAAACACTTTCCATTTCAATATTTTTCATGTTCATAATTCTTTGATGTCATTTGTGTTCATAATATTCTACAAATACCATTATTAGTTGTTCCTCTTGATCTTGACCCACTTCAGTGGAAGAGATGTGTAGTTCTTCAACTATATTTTGTCATTTCACTCAAATCATTGTTACATGTTCATATGGCTTATACTTTTGCATATATTTTGCTTATATTTATGATACTGCAATATCTGATTTTCGTTCATTTTTTTGTTTATTGTAGTTTACCCATTTAAGATACTTTTCATTAATTACTTTTCCTTTCTTGAAAAACTATCTTGCTTTAATTACATTAGTTTTTCATATATTGTATCATTTTCTAGATACTGTTATTCTCATTTTAAAAGTACTAGAAGATATGAAAACAATAAAAAATTTGCAATTTATCAAGGGGTCATGAGGATCAGAGGGGGGAAGGAAGATTAAAAAGAAGAGCTAATACCAAGGACTCAAATAGGAAGTAAATGTTTGGAAAATGATGATGGCTACATATGTACAAATATACTTGACACAAAGGATATATGAATTATTATAAGAGCTGTAAGGGCCCCTAATAGACTGATTAAAAGGTAAATTAAAAATAACAATCATAAATACTTTTTAAAAAGAAATATACAATAGAGTTTGAGTCTGATCTTTTGTTTTGAAGATGGCTTCATGGTGAATTTCATCTTCTGTAAATATATTATTACATGATGTAGTCTTACTTTCCCTCTAATAATCTGAGGTGAGATTGAAAAGTTGACAATTTTCTTCCTTTTGCAGGTGTGATTTTAGTTTCCCCAAAGCCTGGCTGCACTTGTTGGGCAGGGGGCGCCGTCAGCTGCAGATGTGTTGTGGACATGTGTTGCCCTCTCTGGAAATTCCATGTATGAGTGACTGTTAGGATCCCCTAATAGGAAGAGAGTAATAGAAGATCTTCTTACTTCCACTATCTTCCACAGGCATTGTAAGGAGCCTGACTTTCCATGTAAACCAGCCAGAAGCCCAGGAAATCAGTATCTCCAGAACCTCTGCAGTGCTTCCTCCAACAACCAAGGTAGACCTGCCCTTCAGTCATCCAAAGCTAGGCACAAGCTTTGAATAAGCCGTTATGCTGGAAATCTTAGAAATTTCAAAGTCAATTCTTAGAAATTATAGAGCAAATTAGAAGTATCCTCTTGGTCCCCTTTCCAAATTCCTTACCCACAGAATCCAGGTTACTCTAAAGATCTTGCTACATTATTCTACTAAGGTTTGAGGTGGTTTTACGGTGGTATGACTTGTATACTTCGGTTCCTGCTTCTCAACCTTAAAAAAATTGAGCAGCAGAAACAGCAGAAGAAGCACCAGAAGCACTCGTGTCAGTCCAATATTTACTTTTGTGAGGGAAAGAAAAGTTTCAGGTCCTATAGTCTTAAAAAGTGCATGCTACTTCTGGAAAGCTTGTGGCTGAAGACAGCCACTTCAAAAGACTGTGGAAACCCATAGGAAAGGACTAGAGGACAGGAGTCTGTTTTCATAGGGACTGAGACTAGGACATGCCCTAAGGCCAAGAGAGGCCAGAGAGCCTCAGGCCCTGCCTCATTCCCTTCCTGCATGACTGGAGGGCCACGGTCAAGGGTATTGGACAAGCTTACTGACTGAGCTCTGGTGCACTGTGTGATGTCATGTCGCTGGTGCTTGGGTGTTTCCCATAGGGGTCTGATGGGTGCCTGATTTCTTTCCCACCTTTTTATTTTTTGGCTAGTAGGCATGGGGGAGAAAACCCTTCTTTATCCCAAATCTATCTACCTAGCAGTTTGATTTGTAGTACATGTATGTAGTATATCTTAATAAGCTAGTAAATTTTCCAAAATGCATTTTAAAAACAAAGAAAAATATATGGATCTTCTTAAGGGGGGGAATGAATAAGGAATGTAAGTAGAAAAGAAATTTATATAGTTTCAGTATTTTCAACTGCTATACTATATTTCAGAAGACGTAAGTAAATCCTTAAAAAAATAAATTCCAAGACAAACTATTTATTTCCAGTAAAACAATCTTCAATTAGGAAGGAAAAATCTGCTATCATTACATGAAAATTCAGCTCATATTCTTCACTTATTTTACTGTAAGGCATATTTATATTTACAAAAAATAATTCTGCCAGAAAAAAAATGACTAGAGCTATCGCTTTCAAAATGTGTGATGAGCATTACATTAAGTTACTTTTTGAAGTGAGTATACCACACGCTAAAGAGGGTGGTATATAATGAGCTAAAAATGCAACAATGTAGATCTAATAATGTGTGAAAAAAAGAGGTGGAAGATATTTAAAGCACTTTTTGAACTACCCTGAAAAATCATGCTGCATAATAGTAATATTGTCTCTGTGAAACTGTAACCTATATAATGAATGTTTAAACCAAAACTATAAACCCTTTGCCGTCATGTCAATTGTGACTCAACCAAGCTGACAGGGTGGAGTAGGAATGCCCCCGAGGGTGTCTAGGAGGGTGTCTTGGAGGGTGTCTGTAGCTCTTTATAGAAATAGAACGTCCAGAAGAGCCGCTGAGGGTTTCAAGCTGCTGACCTTGCAAATATCGACCCAGAACACATAACCACGGAGCATCACGCCTCCTAAACAAAACCCTACTACAATACAGTAATTTCAATTCTCTTCTTTAGAACAGCATTCTTTGTGTACAAGAAAGAATATCCATATCTACTCAGGAGATGGTAAGTAAAAGTATGTTGTCTAATTAAATTAGAAGTATTAGTATGAACTCAAGTTATTTTCAGAATATATTTTATCAGTTAATTATTGTGATGTAGGAGACCACCTGAGAACTTTTAACTATTTTATTTGTTCTCTTTTTCTTGGGAAGATAGCTGAGGTGGTCTCCATATCATGTTTCTTTTTTCCCCCTCCGGATTGTTTCTTGCCCTGTTGATACAGTGGTAGCCAGCAGACAACTCTCATTAGATGGCATCTTGACCTGTCTGAAAGTGGGCTTGACTTTTTACCTGGCTGTCTTTTTCCACATGGCTCCTGATCCTCCAGTTCAACATCGCAGCTTCTTTACCTTGAGTGTCAGGAAGCAAGATGCTCTCAGAAAAAGGTATCTTATCACTCAGTCAATACAAGAGCTTAGCATTTATTTTGTCTTTACCCACATTTTTAAGCATTTATTAAGTAAAATTATTATAGCCGATAATGGAAAATATAAAAGGAAAAACGATTGCCATGTTATAAAAACAATGAAATAAAGAAAATGAGAATGAAGGAGCAGCAAGAAAACCTAACAGAGAAAAAGGGTGGACAACTTATGACTATATATGGTCTTGCCAGCAGAATTGAACTCAGATTTGATGGGGATGTTGGAAGGTGATAGGAACCCTGGTGATGAGGTGAGCTGTTGACCAAAAGACCAGGGGTTCGAAATCACTAGTCACTCATCAGGGGAAAGATCAGGCTGTCTTCTCCTATAAAAATTTATATTCTCAATGCTCATAGGGCAGTTCTACATGTCCTGCGTGGTTGATAAGAGTGGAAATCAATTTAATGGTGGTGGCTACAGCAGAAGAAAAAGAAGAAGAAGAAGAAGAAGAAGAAGAAGAAGAAGAAGAAGAAGAAGAAGAAGAAGAAGAAGAGGAAGAGATTGAGATAGCATAAATATATTGAGTCAAGATTTAGTAGCATATCACAAAAATTATCAATATAGCACAGACATTAAGCATACTTATCTGATAAGGTACATATTTTTATTTCTTTCATAGTAGTAAGGCTCAGTAAATACAATGAACTTCATCTTCAAAAATGATCACTTTTTGAAATTTGACAAAATTTAGAGCCATTCATTCTATAGTGTTTAGAGATTAATAAAACCTATTTGCCACATATAATATTCATAATTGCTTAAAGAAAGAGGTTTCAAAATGTCCATGAAAATACATTTAGACAGTAATAGAAATTTACAACATTTTGAACCCTCTTACAGAGGGTAGAAAATGTAGCAATTTTAATATTTAAAACATGCTTGAAAAATATTTATTTAAACTATACAGCAATGTATACTTCTTAGTTATAGTTATTCCTTTTCACACATGAGAGCTATATTTCTTAAGAGGTGTCTCCAAGAATAAAATCAGAAAATGTATGAGTTCTAGACATTTTCAACAAGCATGTTTAAGAGAGTGGAACTGTCTAACAGAGGGTACATTTGATTGACAGGCACAGGGATGGCTCCACTTGTGAAGAGAAGGATAACAATAGTGCTTCAAGCAAACTTGCTATTTCTGCTTGGATTCTTTGAGAAACTCCGACAAAATCCAAGGCAGTGCTTCAGCTGTTCTCATCACTTCAGCAGTAGCATAGGCTGCACTGGGAAAATGAAGCACACTGACTCAATAACTGACAAGGGTACAGAATATGTGAAAAGTACTGACGGGCATTACTGTTCAAATGCTTTGGCTTTGATTTTTCACCAACTTAGCAACAAGGTATAAAGGTGAGCTAATCAATTTTAATATTCTAGAAGTGAAAATGTTCTGTGTCATCTTACTAGCTCAATTAAATGTGAATATAAATAGCAACTAAACTGCCTGGGGTTTAGCAACATTTCATTTCAAATAGCACTGTCTTTGGGGGAATGTTTGCAGTAATGTACTACATAAGATGGTAGTGTAAACAGAACCTATTTCAAAGAACCCCGGTATAAAGCAAAAGAGGTGCTACCATTTCTAATTTATTTCTGAAGAAGCAGAAGAAAGCATATCTTAAACAAAACACAAAGAATCCATTAATAACAAGATTTTCTGCAACTGAATGGGGATTGTTATTGCATGAGGTCGAAATCAAACAAGGGGTTTTAATAGTTGAGACTGACTGTCTCCCTGGCTAAGCCAGGCATCTCAGGTCTGGCAGTTAGATGATGAGATTTAAGATAATGGAGTTACTTCCATGATAAGCTCAGCTATGAACACCCAACCGATTGAAGGGAATTTCCTTGGGGGATTGGCCTGCTTTCAATATATCGGTGTATTCTCTGGCAAAGCATGTTTTTTTTGTTTATTTGTTTTTTTTGTTTTTTTGGCAAAATTTGAATCCTCCATGTGGGTCAGATTCAGACCTCTGGGTCTTCCGATTTGAGCCAGTGGCTTGCTGTTTTGCCTGCCACTTCTGGGAGTTTAAATCAATCTGCCATCCTAGGTGATGGCCTGGAGTTCATGAACTCCTACAGTCAGAAGTCTGTTGTTTGACCTGTTTGTCTTGTGTCCTTCAGCACCTGAAACTACATGTATCAGAAGAAACCTCTGTCCTAATATCTGAGGAACAGATGAGGAACTTGTCAGCCTCTGTGTTTATATGAGCTATTTCCTTGAGATTAACCTCTCTTCATGTGTACCTATGTAAGCATCATTTAGTTTGCAACTCTGCCTAAGACAGGGATATTATTCTGAATCTGAGTGACCCAACCATCGGGAGGGAGGCGAGCTTAGCTATTGGGGTCCCTAACACTCGAGCGGGTCGTCAGGAGCAAATTTGAGATTGTGGAAACAGACAGACAGTATGGCACAGGGGCTATTCATTCCTATATTAGGAATGAGAGAGTGAATGTATCTTCCAATGGGTTTATTTAATGGGGCTAACAAACCTTTCATAAGGCATGCCTGTCATAAAGGAAACATATTAATAGTCATTGGGTAATATAAATGGGTAGCATAATAAACAGACAATGAAATTACTCAGGTCTTCCCCCCCCTCAGGTCTTTTTTGTATATAAAATCATTCTATTCAGTGCTCTTAGTGCTCTTATATCCATAAATCCATTATATGAAGCAAATTTGTGCTTATTTTTCATTGTTATTTTGAAAACATTTTCTTTATATTGAGCCCTTGTTATCAGCTCTTTTTTAACCTCTTTCCCCCACCTTCCCATCCTTGTGACCTATTGATAAATTAGAATTATTTGCATATCTTTTACTATCTGCTGTCTCCCTTCACACATGTTTCTGTTCTTAATCTCCCTTGGGGTAGTGGGGTGTTATTAACTGTTCGTTGCAATCAATTACCCCTTTCCCTCTCTTTCTCTCCCATCTTTCCCCTAGCCTCTTAGTATCTCTACTCCCATTATTGATCCTGAGGGGTTTAGCTGTCATGGATTCCATATGTGGAGAACTCTTATCTGTACCAGTGTGCATGCACTTGTCTAGCAGGGTCTGTAAAGTAGAACTGGAGACATAATAGTGGTGGAGGGAGGAGGAAGCATTTAAGAACTAGAGGAATATGTGTGCTTCCCTTTGCAGTCCCATTGCTATGCTATGCAGTCCCACTGCTGGTTCATCCCTTCATTTTGACCCTTCTGTGAGGGGATGTCTAATCATCTACAACTCCTCTTGGAGAGAGGTATCACTATGATTGTTTGTTTTGGGACTTTGATGCCTGATACCTGATTCCGTTGACACCTTGGGATCACAGAGGTTGGGTATGCTTCTTCCATATGGGATTTGTTGCTTCCCTGATAAATGGCTGCTTGCTTAACTTCAAGCATTTAAGACCCTAGACACTATATCTTCTAATAGCCAGGAACCATCAGCTTTCTTCACCACTTTTGCGTATACACTTACGCAGTCCTGATCATGTCCAGAAGGCGATCATCACAGAATGCCAGGTTATTAGAACAAAATGTTCCTGAATTGAGGGAGGACTTGAGTAGAGATCCAATGTCTGTTTGCTACCTTAATACTTAACATAAAATATATGTGCAAAGAACTATATCCCTATCATTATATATTAATATATTTGCATATACAAATACCTATATTTATAACTCTAGAAATGTCTTTTGCCTCTATCATAGTTACATAATCTCATGCCAATTTGAGAATTGAGATTGTAGGGGTGGAGTCTAGCCTGTCAATCAGGGCATAGCCAATGAGGCCCCTGTGTCGGCATGACCTTCTCCTGAGAATTCTGGTAATTCCTCCATGGAGGAATGACAGACTCTCCCTCTTTACTTACTCCCTGCAAGACATGCCTGAGGAAAAGCCACATGGACATATTCTGATTCAGGCAGAACCCTGGATCTGGAGAAGCCATATAGAGATCCTGCCAAAGCTGAGATGCTACCAATGCAACTGGATGTACTAGACTTCCCACCCACTGGCCTGCGATTTTCCTGCAATTGGCATCATTGCATGTGTTGTATGCGTCTGAAGAGAAATTTATAGATTGGTATCAGACATAAGGACTATTGTCGAACTTATGGACTTGGTCTAGACTGGGCTGGGTTGTTTTCTCAATATTTAACTGTCATTATGTGTAAATTTCTTTTTTATACACATATGTGTCTCTGAATTTGTCTCTCTAGTCTACCCAGACCAGACATGACCACCTAGTTCTTTCTTCTGCTTCCCATTACTTTCCTCCTCTTTCACTATTATGTTTGACTTTAATTAGAACCTCAGTAATTCTTCTTGGCTATATTACTTTTGATCAAACCCCACCCAGGTGTTCTACATTCTCAGTGCCATAGATTTTAGACCTCTTGTTGTTCCGTTGTCCCTGAGTTTGTTGGCTCTCCCGTTTGATTCCCCACTTACCCTCTCCTCTGTCCCTCCAGCACCATAGGTCCTTTCATTTTCTCCTCAGTATCATTTATCTTGCCTATTTTATATACATATACATGGGGGGGGGAGCAGAAGCAGAAGCTTCAGCAGAAGTAGCAGCAAAAGAATGGGCCTATATATAGTTCCACTCTGTCTGCTGACCCTTATGTATGTTTTCTGATTGAGTCTGATGCCATGCCAAACTCTGACCTCTGAGTCTGAAAGCTTTTGGGGGGATTTCTCTGGGATTTTGTTACTTTTCTGCCCTTGCTGCTCTGTTGTGCTTCCTTTATGTGTCACTCAGGTGTGAGGAGGTCAAACCAGGCACCATTCACCCCCTGTGTCCTCTGTAGCTCTGTGGATCAGTGAAGGGACCTTGTGTATGTGGTGCGGCCAGTTCTATGGTCTTCTTTGTGACTTGACTGATTTGAGAAGGAGTCTCAGTCTCAGAGATTAGTGGTATGGTATACAGTTCTCTCTTCTCTCTCCTCTCCTCTCCTCTCCTCTCCCCTCCTCTTCTTCTTCTCTCTCTCTCTCTCTCTCTCTCTCTCTCTCTCTCTCTCTCTCTCTCAGTTTGCTCCCAGGTGAGGAATGACTCAGGTCTTGACCTACTGCTAGTTGAACCAAAATGCCCCTGAGCCCTCCCTAGGCATTTGTTGCATTTTATGTTGGCTTATTTATAGAACCTGATTGCTCATAACCTCGAGGCACAGTGATTATCGAGACACAAATATGAACATCTTATAATGTAGTCCCTTTATGCTAGTTCCCTTTTGGGTGGTTATGGGAGGGAGTGTGTCTCATCATATGAATGTATATTAAGATTTATTTATATCTCATTACTGTAAGCATCTTCCCCCACCGGAGTGGGCTTTCCAGCTCTGCGACTATGAACATAGAGGATTAGCTGTATTACGTTCTCATTCAGTCTCCCAGTTTACCATAATTCTCTCTTTTGTATTATGAATTAAATTTGAGCGGGCTACAGAAAAATTTGAACATCATCTCCTGAGTTTAAACGCCCTGAAAAAATTTTCCTTCTATTGTGAATTCTATAATTGGGCATTCTTGTTGGTCCATCACAATGTGCCCAATAGTCCATATTATAAAAGGACATACAGAATTCTCCTTAAAAGCTAAGATGAGATACTTCAGATCATTTAATTTGGACACATCAGGAGGGAAGAATATCATGCTTGGTAAAGCAGTTGGTAAATGAAAAGGAAGAAAGCCCTCAAGGAAGTGGATTGGCATAGGGTAAACCACAATGGGTTCAAATATACCCACCATTGTGAAAATGAATGGTGCATGACCAGGCGGTGACTAAATTCTATTGGACATTGGTAAGAGTCAGAAATGACTAGATGGCTCCGAGTAATGGCAATAATTTTTGTAGGAATTAAGTTCTAAATTTATCAATTTATAAATTTATATATAAATCTATAAATTATAAAGAATTCCCTGCCCTATACATTCTCTGGTCATCTGGAAAGTTAGTTAATTACTTGTTAGCTCTTTGAAATCAGATAAACTATATTTTATAATACATCAATCTGTTGATTAATTTTATTTGTATATGTGTTTGTGCTTTTGTGTGTATAGGCACTGGTCTACTTGTTAATTTAAATTCCATATTTATACAAGGCAAACTGATATAAATGTATATAAGTGACAAAGTATTAATTTTATTTTGCTTTATTTGTATGATCTTTGATAAACTATTTGATATCTAGCGTTCAGTTTCATTACATGTGCATGAATAGTATAGTATTGTTTGTTATATTTGGTGTCCTTTGTTAAGAATATATTTAAGTTTCAAGATATAATTAATAATTCATATTACTACTTATATACTTATTCAAATTGATACGGATCATAGAAAATTTTTTTCTCTAGGATATGATCACTTTCAGATTATTTTGATTTAAAAGAATGTGGTTTATTTTGTAAGCACAGTGGCTTTCACCTACATTTTGAAACAGGGACTACAACATTTGAACGACCTGCATTTCTTTAATAATTAATGTAATTTAAAATTGTCAAAGAAGAAAATCCTGTACTCTGCTAGCAACAAAGGAAAAAGTTTTACTGGGGAATAATACAGCTCAAGCTGGGAAGCACGAAATAAAAATGCCAAGCACTCCATTGTCTCTATCGAGTTACAAGTTTCATGCATAGACACCAAAGAAAACCATTAGCAGAGAGCCAATTCAAACTCATAGTGACACTGTAGGGAAGATTAGAACTTTCCTTTTGTTTATAAGACTGTAAATTGAAACACAATGATTGGATGGCTTGGCATGTCAAGTTAGTTTCCTAATCACTAAAAAAGTATTTTGGTCTTCCTCAAATGCATAGCCAAAAGGGTGCCCTAAAAATAGATTTTTTTCAAAGCTATTTATTTACATTGTTCTACAAAGCAACCTTATTACCTTCAAAATACTCTCTACTACACTTACTTCATTTGTCCAATGTGTGATTCCATTCTTGGAAGCATTTTCCAAACTCATTTTTTGGGATGACAAACAGCACCACTCTCATTTTTTCTTCACTTTTTCTATGTTGTCAAACCTCTGTCCTTTCATGTCCCTCTTCATTCGCGGGAGGAGGGGGGGAGGGGAATCACACAAAATAAGGATAGATAAGTAAGGTGTGTGGGACCAGAGATACATGTTGTGTTTTATCAAACACGGGAACAATGAGTTGGCTCTTAGAGCAGGTGCATTGTGAGGTGCAAAGCCAGTCCCCCATCTGCCTTTTTTTTGTCAACCTCACAAACACTGTTACACAATCTTTTCAGAACCACTAAATAGGAAGTTTGATTAACAGTCAGATATAATGGAACAAACTTCTTATGCACCATCCCCCTCATATCCAAAAAACAAAAGAGTATTATGTTGCTCCTTGGTTTCATTTGGCAACCTATTTGGAGGCAATGAGGTGACGGTGGTGTCTTCCACAGGTTTGACTGATGTTTGTTTTCGAGGTCCATAAGAATAGTTCCATGTCTTTCACCAGTAATTATCTGGGAGAAAAAGTTCTGGGTTGCTTCAGGAGCTTTCTTTCAAAGCAGAGCATGTTTCCAGCTGATGCTCTTTTTCCTGGTCAGTGAGAACCCAACACACAAATTTTGCAGCAGTACTTCCAGTCCCACATCTGTTCAAAGTCACTGAACTCCAAGATAGTCAGATCACTTTTCCATCTCCCCAATGGTCTATTGTCAGTCTTTGAGCACAAGTGCACAAATGTTGTTAGCATTTTCATCTGTTCAGGAAGTTGACAGATGTCCAGGATGAGGTTTGTCATCAATTGAAATTTCATCTTTTTTGAAATGAGAAAACCACTCATGCACTTGAGTTGTTCCCCATAGTGCTATTCTTGTGAGCTGTGCTCAATATCACAACAGTTTCTGTTGCATTTTTGCCCAAGCAGCAAACAAAATTCCACAGCTGCATGCTGTTCTCTTAAATCAACCATCACTAGCAATGAGGTTCTACTGAAACTGCCTTTACTTTCTTTAAAAAAAAATCACCGTCACAGAGAAAATCTTCTCAGGTGATACCACTGGGTGCACTAACTTAGATGAGTTGCTGGATATTCACCTACCAGGAAAGATGCATACTAAGAAAATTCTACACCGAAGAAAATTTTCCCTTTTGGGGGGTGGGGTTAGGGGATTTATCACCTCATACTTTCAAGAAGTTTTTTTTTTTTTTTTGTCTCAAGACTGTAGTAGCTTCAGAAGAAGGCTTCTATCAAATGGAGAACTTTTCAATTTCTGATACATACATGTTTGTAGCCATTGTAGGGTGGGAGCTGTCTAAAATCTAGCTATCATTTTAGCATAGACCTTGAAAATTAAGGGTTTGAGCCACATGTTTTTAAGGATTGTAGCAAGTGCACTTTGGACAAGGAATAAGATATATGTTTAGCAGGCTTGCAAGTAGCCTGCTATTTGCATTTAATGCTTTATTTTCTGTTTGGTTAAAATGTTTGATGCTTTAGGACCTTTTAATAATTTGATTGAGCTTGAAATTCTACGCAGATTTAAGGAGACATTTCTTATTTTTTATGAACACAAAAATAACTTTTGAGATATTTCAGGTGGCTGCCATAAAAAACGAAATGATTTCCCCTGATTTTTACTAGGGTTAGTATTGCATTATGTCAAGGTACACAATTTCAGAGCGGAGTCATAAAACCTTAGAGCAGGGGTGCTCACTACTTTGATCATGATCAACTAGTAGATCACAATTTTAGTGTGGGTAGATCACATGGCATTAAAAAATAGACATAGGCCTCTCACCAATCCATCAATTTATGTACGGCGCAATCAGATACAATCATAGATGTCAAACACATGTGCAAATAGCTGTGCTAAGTGCAGTGAAACTGACAAGCTAAGTTATAGCCAATTTTTACACCTTGTTTGTTTTTTTGTTTGTTTTTTTAGTCTTAAATGTAAAAATGGGGACTGGGCCCCGGTGATGTAAGTGGTTGAGTGTGCGACTGCAGCCAGTAGGCTTGGTGGTTCAAATCCAGTAATGGATCTCAGGAGCAGCACTTGGTAGCTCCCACGATCACCAGAGGGCAGTGATGCCACCCCCCAAAAAATGTAAAAAAAGATGAGGGGGAGCTGGACCAACTAAGAAGACAAAAATTTATCACTTTCGTAAAGAATGGGAGATTTTACTAGTACAAGTCAAAATTCAGCTGAAGTCGAGAACACATGAACAGTTCTGGAATGTACTCACTGAGGAAAAATACTCCAAAATGAGAAAATGTGCTTCCTCCTTGACTGCATCATTCTGCCCTACCTATTTATGTGAGTCAACCTTTACCCACATTAAGATCATTAAGTCTAAGTACCACTACACCATGACTGATGAGCATTTGGAAGTGTCCTTGAGGCTGGCTATTAGCAGCTACTGTCCGGACTGTGCATCCCTGACTCATATCATTCAGTGCAAGTCATCAGAGCAAACTCAGGCCCTGTCAAAAAAATGTATCTCATCAATTAAAGTTTAAATGTAAAACATCAGCAAACACAATTAAATCAGAATTAAATAAAGTGATATGCCTTCACTCTTTCTAAGAGTTTGAATGTTGTACATACAGTCTAGATGATCGTCTGCAGCCTCGTTGTGCTCATCAGTTGCAGAGAGAAGAGTAACAGGTTATGGAATGGATACTGTTGGTAGACGCAGAAAGGAGAAGAACTTCATAAGAGGTTACTATACTGGCAGAAATGTGTGTCAGAGCAAAAGGAAGTAAGATAGGCATAACATAGGGCAGTAGGTATCTAAACATCTCCTAGCACCAAATCTTCCGTAGTTCAGCAATAGAAACCACTACGTTACAACAGGGAGCATGTCCCATAGGTAACGGATCAAAATGTAGGCTGTAATCAAATATAGACCTCTGTTGTCAATGTTAGTGGGTTCATATTCCTAAAGAATTAATGGATACTTCTTGTGTAAATAAGACAGCTGGCAAATATTAGTTAGGAAAACCTAGAGTGGAAGTGTTCTTTAAACTCCTTTTAATTGAACACAGGCCCTCAATCTTTGGATACAATTGGAATGAATACAGCTCAGAGTCTAAAACGCAGAGGTTTTTTTTCAATATTTATATAAAGGTTGACTTAACGAATAAAAGTTGTGCATTCAGACTTGACAGTAGCCAGTCTTCGAAGCTCCCACACTTACTTCTCTTAGAGTTAAGAGAATACAAGAAAACTTCTTTCCATTTCACATCAATAGACGTGCCTTCTGCAGAAATAAGATAAGGTTGAGCTAATTGTAAGTATTCTCTGGAATTCTTATGCCCATCTGCAACCATATGTTTGAACAAAGACTGATTGTTTTCCTTGTTTTGAAGGCTGGCAGACTGGGAGGTTGAGCAATTTAGCAAATCACCAATATATGGCAGCAGTGTGTATTTTGTTTCTAAACTGCAAAGATTAAAATATTAATACAAAATCTGAGAAAACTAAGTCATAAATACAGTTAGGATTTTTACATTTATATTTCTGGTACAGTAAATAAATATTGACTTTCTGAAGGTAACAAAAATATCCTAAACTGGTTGCATCTAAGGGGATCTTGGAAAATAATAAATGAAGATTAGAGACTATGAGACATTGGAGTATTGAAAGGGATCATTAAACTTTTTCTTGTTAATTTTTTAAGATGAAATCTTGTGTGATATGAGCCAGTAGTTCTTTTGTGTTGATTGAGTGGATACAAAGTTTTTGATAGAAGTTTAGGTAAGGTTATTTGAATTTTTTTCAAGCTATTTGAATTTTAATCAGTTTAGCTAACACAATTCTATTGTATCTGTTTAAATTATGCTCCAGAGGTTGCAGGAACTATAGAAAATATATCAGAAGGATGGGAAGTAGCCTGAGTTGAATTTTTAAGAGCCATGACAAGAGTTTGCTAGAAAATGGCTAATTCTTAGCTTTGTCTAAGTCATAGACTATCTTTTTTTACTTATGACTATCAAGCAGATTCAGAAAAATTTCCTCATTCAAATTAAATTGTAAATAGTAATTCAATTTGGATAAAAGATAAACCCAATAAATTGACAGCTATTGCAAGTGAGCATAACAGATTGCATGTCTTTGATAGAATCAAGAGATACTGGAAAGTGTTGAGAACGAATCAGTATGTGTTATATATTGGTGAATCCACACACTTTGGATTTAGCATTTAGCATTTTTAGCATTTAGGGGCAGGAATGTTTGTTAACGGGTAGAATTAATAGCTGACAAAGTGACTCTAATGTCAAATTAAAATTGGCAAAATTCTTTCTTAATTCATCGTTCCCCTAGATTTTCCTTCATTAAAGGAAAATCCTTAGAGATAGCTTCCATTAAGTTCTTTTTTATACATGGATTTAGAGTCTTCTAACAGTTTGTTGA
>PVJH01004550.1:0-17417 GCA_004026705.1 Nesogale talazaci
TGAGACAGAAACACAGCTTGAATGAACAGTTTTCCTGGACTCCTGGGAAAATGACCCTAAGCACTACTAAAATGCCACACAGACATGAGCTCACATCAGCGCTGCTGCAAGAAAGCAAGTGAAAGCAAAATACAATGACTGAGGGCTGAGTCCCGGTGGCGTAGTGGTTGTGTGCGGGACTGCGGCCCACTGGGATGGAGGTTCAATTCCAGCAGTGGGCCTGGGCCTCCTACTCCCACCACCAAGAGCAGCGATGCCCCCCAAAAAAATACAATGACTGAGGATGACCTGAACATAGTGATGTACAAAGAAGCAGACTTTGAACCACCACAGAAAGAAATCTTCACAATGCTTAGAGTTATACAGAAAAAGGATGAAAAAAATAGAATAGTAATGTAAAAGACCTCATTAACAGGCTGGCAGAAGCAGAGAATCGTATCAGTGGCCTCTAAGGTATACAAGCAGATTTCAACAAATGTGAGTCAGACAAGATAATTAAAGAAGCTGAAGAGCACTTGAGAATAATGAATGATGACATGAAGAGTAATAATATTGGAATAATAGGAATACCTGAGCATGAGGTGATGAATAAATGAACAGCCAAAATAGCGAGAGAATTCTTGATAGAAAATGTTTAAGAAGGACATGGCAATCATCCAGGAAGCAGAGGAAACCAATTAAACTGAATATCAAGAAGACTACACCAAGGCTTATAATAGTCTAAAAACCTCGGATAGCCCAGGAGCACCAGATTAACCCTGGGCCCCTCTCCCTCACTGCCCACTTCTGGCATGGGACATGGGGGACATTCAGAAAGTGTCTTTGAACTGAGGGCCTGTGATGTAGAGCCGCCCGTGGTGCGAAACAGCCATGTAACTGTGCACTGATGACAGCTGCGACCACCCCCACCAAGCAGCCCCTGGGTCGTGTGCTCCTCTTGCGATGCATGTGCTGTCTCAATGCTGGATACTGAACTGGGAGGGCTCATCCTGGGCTTGCCTCAAGCGCCCAGCAGAGGGTCTGCTGACAGGGAAGCTCTGGCTTGCCCTGGGATGCCCGTACTTCTGCTGGTTCTTCTTTCCTCGGAGCTGCTGTCCACAATGCCCGAAGCCCCTGAATCCCCAAGAATGCTGGCATTCTTGTTTTTGAGACCTTCACCTGCTGCCAAAGCACATCGTTGTCCAGCTGCAGCTCGTCAAGCCCCTATAGTTCCTCAGACAATCGGTGGTTACTTTGCCGAGAGAATCCCACCTTTACTCCAGCCAGACGTGGTACTCTTCATGGAGCACTCTGGGATGATCTTGGGCAGTTGCACAATCCAGTTGTTGATCTCGTCTCGATGATGGCGCTCCACTTCATTATGCAGAGCACTGTGTTTCTCATCTTGGGTTGTCTGGGGAGCTTCTGATTTTGGGAAATAAGGGTGGGTCCTGGGGGCAATGGAGCACCGACTTCCTCCCTGCAACACTTCTTTTGGGTTTTTTGTTTTGTTTTTTTTTGGCATCACTGCCCTCTAGTGGTGGGAGTAGGAGGCCCAGCCTTTGCTCCTGTGGAGCCGTTGCTGGAATTGAACCTCCATTCCAGTGGGCTGCAGTCCTGCGCACAACCACTACACCACCGGGGCTCAGCCCCCTGTAACACTTCTTATGGTGACATCATGACAAAGAACTGGCCAGTGCCAGGAGTCACCTGCCCCAGTAGTGCCTCTGAGTCCTGGATAGTAATAACAGCAGCTGTGTTTCCCGACATGGTGCCCATGCGCCTCATCTCCCATGGCAGTGCTGCGGAAATACATATACTGCGCCTCTGCAGCTGTCCCTTCTGCATCAACTGCATGGTCACTGATGAATGGAGCCTGGACAACTGCCTGGGTCATGGATTGGGTGGCAGGGTAACCACTGATGGCTCCAGTGCCTTCAGTCTGGCCATCCAGCTGCCCCTCAGACACCTGGATCACCCTGTACATCACTTGACGTTGGGGTCAGGGAAGGTGGCAGTTGACCGGATGCTGGCAATAGCCACACAGGTTGGGTCCTCCCCAGTTGCCACTGCACCTTCCTGAATCTGCCCTGTGCCCTCTTCATTTTCAGCTTTCTGCTGCCCCTTCATCTCTCTGCAGGGGGGCACATCCAAGGAATTGGCCCTTCTCAGGAAGTCTTCATATCTCCTGCCTCACAGCCCTGTGTACCAAGTCCCTGCAAGACCGCCTCACCCCTTTCTTTCCCCCCACCGTGTTCTGCCCCCTGTGGACCCCGGTATCTTCATGGGCAGCTGCTCATGCGCCCTCCCGGCCCGGCCCGCGGCCATGCTGGTGAGAGGTGCCCTCCTGGAGGTCTTTACTAATAACATAAGGCAACAGGAGGACAGCAAAGGTATTTATCTGAGGAAAGAAGTGAAACTATTGTTATTTGCAGATGACATGATTTTATATATTGAGAACCCAAAAGACTCCACAATAGGAGTGCTGGAAGCGATAAAGGATAGTGGATGCCCTGTTAAACAAGTGGTGCTGAGAAAAATGCATATTTACTTTTAGGAAAATGAAGCAAGACCCTTACCTCACTCCATATACAAGAACAAATTCAAGATGGATCACAGACCTCAAGGTAAAACACCAAACTATCAGGGTCATCAGGGTAAAAGTGGAAGAGTGGCAGGATACTAGATCAACAAGCAGAAGTCAACTGGGTTATTATATGCAACTTATGGGATTTACAGAAAAAGAGATCAAGAAAGTAGTACCTTTCACAATAGCCAAGCGTAAATTGAGCTATCTAGGAATATACCTAAATAAACAAACAAAAACAACAAAAGCTCTGCAAGAGGAAAACTACAGAATATTATTACAAGAAACCAAAAGGCAACGATACACACACACACAAAAGGAACCTTCAAAATGGAAAAATATCCCATGCTTGTGGATCGGAAGACTCAATATTGTAAAGATGCCAATCCTACCCAAGCACTATATATATTCAATGCAATCCTGATATAAATACCAGCATCCTTTTTCAAAAAATGAAAAAAACTAACCACCAACTTCATACGGAAAGGGAAGGAGCCCAGGATTTGCAAGAACTCACGTTGAAGAATAAAGTGCAAGGGCTTGCATTACCTGACTTTAAAACTTATTATACAGGCAGCTGTCAAAATGGTGGAAGATACCTGGACCAATGGACAGGAACAGAAAATCCAGAAATAAGTGTAGCAGCATACAGACAACTGATCTTTGATAAGGGCCACCAAAAATATCAAATGGGAATTGGAGGCCCTGTTAAACAAATGGTGCTGAGAAAAATGGAAAATGAAGCAAGACCCTTACCTCACTCCATACACAAGAACAAATTCACGATGGATCACAGACCTCAAGGTAAAACACCAAACTATCAGGGTCATCGATGAGAAAATTGGGACAAAGCCAAGTATCTTAGCACCGGGAATATATGGGCTTTGAGAAATAAGGATACACTCTCAGAGGAAGATAAAATAGACAAGTGAGACATACTAAAGATAAAACACTTGTGTACACTGAAAGACTTCATGAAGAGAGTAATAAGAGATCCCACAGACTGAGGAAAGATATTTAGTAATGACAAATTAGACAAAGAGCTCATTAAATCTACACAGTTCTGCAAGCTTACAATATGAAAAAAATGAACTGCCCACTGTGATAGTTAGGTCTATTGTCACAACCTGGTCAATAGGCGCATGTGGGATTAATCAGGTCGCAGTGTGAGTAAATGGCTCTGTAAGGTCCACCCCCTTTCTTGCTCTCTGGTGATGGGAGTGTGCCTGAGCGTGCTGCAGCTTTAGTCAGTTCTTTGCTTCACCTGTGAGCTATGCAGATCGTGTTGCTAGAGCTTGAGGGTCCTTCAAGACCTGCTTCGCCATGCTGCTGGTGTGTACATCGCTAGCTGGAGGCTGGTGGATCTTGACGCCTTGCATTGCTATCCCATCAGGGCCTGCTTCACTGAGCACCCAAGCGGCTTGTCCGGGGCCGACAGGCCCGGCCATAACCTTGCCTGCCTGGAGTCATTAAGGCCTGGCCATTGTCTCAATATTTATTGCCTGAGCTCCGTAAATTTTCACTCTGCCCCCACAGGCGCTATTTGTTCTGATTAGGTGGTGTTTGCATTCTGAACTGGCTGTAAATACCAAGGACTTTTAGGCTTATCTAGGACCCTGCAGAGCATGCTGACACTGACTTAGTCAGCAGTAATACATTAACAGGTATCTCCTTAACCTGTGTAATCCCCCTCCCACTACACCTTATATAACTTGAAACTTTTCTTTGAATAAACGAGGCTTCATCAGAAACCTGTCTTGCCTCCATTCTTCGTGTCCCTTGCCCATCTTCGTCTTCCAGGCTCCGGATCCAGAGATCCACGTTTGAATGTCCCGCGGGCCGGGACAGCGGCTGACTTTTGGTGACCTACACTGCTGTTTGTTGCCTGTGGGCCGACTGCTTGCCTTGCCTAAGGGTGGACTCTGCTGTCTGCTTCTTTGATTTTGGACCCAGCAGCCCACATGTGAGTTGCAGGACTTCCAATATATTAACTGTTCTATGGAAGTGAGTTGAACTGAATCCTCTGTACTGCTGTGTGGCCTAATTAGCTGCTTTATTCCTTCTCATTTTATAAACACACACACACACACACACACACACACACATAAAATCTTAAGTGTCCTGGTTTTGTTTTTCCAGGGGACTCTTTTTAACACACCCACTGAGGCAGTGGGCAAAAGACTTGAACAGAAGATTCACAAGAAAGAAAACTGAATGGCCAATAAACATATGAGAAAATGTTCCTGATCATTAGCCTTCCAGGAAATGCAAATTAAAACAATTATGAGAAACCACCTAACACCACAAAGATAGTACAATTACAAAAATCAGAAAGAAACAAATGTTGGGGGGGAGGGTGTAGGGAGACAGGAACTCTCATTTACTGCTGGTGGTCTTGTAGACACATACAGTCACTGTGGAAAGTGATTTGGTGATACCTCAAACAGGTGGAAATTCAATTATCTACAACCTAGAAATTCCTCTACTGGGCATATCCTCAGAAGAAATAACAAATAGACCACAACCAGACATCTGTGTTCCAATGTTCATAGTCATGCAGTTCACAATCACAAAGAAGTAGAAACTGCTTCTCTATTTGCTCAGCACACAGATTGAATACTTATGGTGAGAGGATACAATCCTGACCTATATACCTTTCTTGATTTTAAACCATTCAGTATATGCAGCATTTCCTTACTTTGTTCTCCCAGCTGCCTCTTAATCCATTTTCAGGTTCCATATGACCACAATGGTCTGGAATTCCCATTCTTCTCAAGGGTATCTAGTTTGTTATGAACTACACAATCACATGTCTGTCAGCTGGCTGTACTGTAGTGACTTGTGTGACTCATTGTGATGCTGGAAGCTATGTCATTGGTATTTTAAACACCAGCCGCATGACCCGCAGTGAACAGGTTTCAGCAGCGCTTCCAGCTTACAAGAGACTATGAATAAGGAATGGGCTATCCACTCCCGAGGAATTAAGCCACTGAAAACCTTATGGATATCATTTAAACAGTGTCGGTGAGTAGAATAATCTGAGGCTATGAGATTTAAAACAATAAAAATAACAACAGCCACACACTATCACGACAGCCACCACCAATAAAAAAATCCTGGGGAGGAAAAAGGATATATGGTAGATTATGTTCACCAAAGAAACATGCTAAATTCAGTAACTAGGCAGTAAAAATAGACTTAAAGGTTAATTTTGTCAGCTTCCTTCTTAACAAGCATTGGTTGACAATATAAGGCCATATGCTTAGTGATGCACTATGAACAATGACTTACCCTTATAGACTGGCATTGGTACAGGAATCGGGCTCCTGAGACATGAGCTTGTGGGTTGGACTGGAGGCCTATATAAGCCCACAATACCTGGATCTCTAGGGAAACAGGCAGCAAACAGCAGGAAGTACAATTCATAGTCTGTAAAAGAGTCAAGAAGCATCTTCTTCAGTAGTCTGATGATGACTTTTATCAGTCAGTATGTATCAAATAGGCATTGTTTCTTAAGCATAACACAAGGCAGTGGGGAGCAAGCATGCTTAGAGACAGAGCACAAAGACTCATAGCTTTAGATTCTATTATTGTTCTTAATGGTAAAACACTAACATTTAAAGTGGAAATCACCATTCCACTTGCATAAGCAGGAGCATATGCAAAAGGATTTATAAGACCCCCCTCAGTGAGTGATGCATGGTGACGGTAGTGGAAGAAACACCAGAAGAGATGGCAACTGTTGCCTGAGGAGTGCGATTCACGAAACCAGAATAAGTAAGTGACAGGAGAAGAAGGGAACTAACAGAAATTCTGGTAGAGAGATGGCACATAAAAAGGTGTGCAGGGGCTGAGCCCCGGTGGCGTTAAGTGAGAAGTGTGGGACTGTGGCCCACGGGCTTGGCAGTTCAAATCCAGTGGTGGCTCTCAGGAGCAGCACTAGGGTAGCGCCCACGACCACCAGAGGCAGTGATGCCCACAAAAAACAAAACAAAACAAAACAAAAAAAAAAAACAAAAAAAAGGTGCGCAAAAGCACATCATAAAGAGACAGTCAAGGGCTCACTGAAGTAACAGTGACTGCCTTCAGGGTGCCAGGCATGTACAAAGCCCCGACCTTGAACTGACATATTGGCCAAAGCACAGGATCTGGACACAGGGGCAGTGAGAGGTTAAAGAAGAACATACTTTAGGGAAACATTTTGAACTCCAACCTCACAGTCTCTTCTGAAGACATCAAGGAGCCCAGTCGTCTAGACTGGAAATGTGGGACACATGCACAAGATGATTAATTCTAAGACAGAGGAAGGACAGTGGGGAAGTTGGTGGTGGTACGGCTGTCAATCAGGTTACCGTAACTTAGCAGATACAAACAATCCTCAGATATGCCTTGGGCTTTTACACCTTCCTTTGGATATAGACTCTAAGGAAGAAAAGTGAAGCCAAAGTGATGCCCACAGTCAAAGCTTACATGATTGAAAGGACAGTTGAAAAAGGACTCATATGGAGGCAAGAGATTTCCTTTAGACAGAATTTCATGAAGATGGGATTCTAGAGTGGAAATTCTAAAAGGCAAGTGAACGTGGGAAATTGGAAGTTCAGTAGAGGGGTCAGGTTGAATGTAAATGTGAAACTCAGATGCATAAAGAATATGGAATGGAGGAAATGGAGCTTTTTCCACCAACTTTTTGAATCCCCCTCATCTAAATCCTAGAGAACAAGCAGTTCAATTTAGGAAACCTGACATAAGGAAACAGCAAGCAAGTTCCACTTCATTTGAATGAAGCAAACAGTTAAGAGGAACTGAAACCAATGAAGAAAACCTGTTAGAACAACGGTTCTTAAACCTATGGGTCGCGACCCCTTTGTGAGGGTTGAATGACCCTTTCACAGGGATTGCCCGATCCAAAACAGTAGCAAAATGACAGTGATGAAGTAGCAATGAAAATAATTTTATGGTGGTGGGGGTTTTCACCACAGCAGGAGAAACTGTATGAAAGGTTCGCGGCCTGAGGACGGTGGAGAACCACTGTTGGCTGATACTGAAACTGTTAGATGGAGTCCTGCTATGGAGTGAGAAGCCCCACCGGGGAGATAAGAGCAGTCATGGAACAACATAACTTAGTGGCGGCAGGTATGATTGGACTATAGATGAAAACATCTGGAGAGCGAAAGGCCAGTGCATATGGTTGGCATTAACTCCATGGCAGTGCGTTTGATTTGGGAACCACATACATCTACTACTGATTCAGAAAAGCAAGCATAACGCTTTAAATAAAAACGATACAGCTGACGGACATCAAGAGGTAGTGGACAGACAAGAGAGGAAGTAGGCTATAGAGGGGAGCTGATTGCTTCATTTCCCTTAGAAGGGAGTTACAGAAACCCCTGATGTGGACCTGTGACTACACTAAAAATAGACACAGTCCGATGTGGTTACTTCTGGGACTGAGTGTCTGTGAAGTAGCTTACTTTTCATTCAATGCTATAAGAGTGATTTTCAATCACAAAGCAATTTCTCTACCTATAAACTTTATAAACTTAGTCTGGAACAAGGTATTCAAATAGGCATGCTTTTAAATATTCTTTCTCTAGCAACCATACCAATTGTAGAAACTAGGCTGGCTTTAGAGTTAGTATCCATAATTTACAAGGGCTAGAAGTGAATCTTGGTCAGACAGCATGGGGCCACTCCTTACCGAAACACTGCAGTTCCTGTGGAGGATCCTGGTCCACTGTCCTTTGTGGCCTGGGTCAGCGTTACCAAAGATGGCCACATGCTCTGGTCTGGGGCTTCCGTGAAGGGTCTGATACAGCACCTGCTGCCAGTGGCTACATACTGCCTTCCTCAGCCTGTAATTAAATACCCGGGAGCCTGGAACCCAATGCTAACACCAGCCAAGGGGGTTATCAAAGATTACATTGTCCAGTGAGTGACATTTCAGAAAATAAAGTTAGCATCATCACTCATGTAACCGTATTAATCCACTGATCCAATCACTATTGGTAACTTTAAGATTATACTTAATAGCTAGCAAAGGACGATTTTCAGAAATCGATAAGCAATATTAAAATAACATAAATTACATTCCTCTTCCTAACTAGCGTTCTTTAAACTGCTATTTAAAGTGTAAAACTTGCCATATATTAATCTATACCCTAGAGGGAGAGAAACATGGTGGGGGATGATGTAAAAGGTTGACCTGAGCTTGCATCCAGACATCGCATTCACTCCAAACTGTATTTCATGTCTCTGAGTAGAGCAGGCTCCATCGCCCTGACTCTGCAACAGGGTCATCTGAGATGAAAAGTCAAGGAGATTACGAATAAAAGAAGGGGCGTAGGACTGGAAATACTATGCTCTAGTGCAGCAGTTCTCAACTTGTGGGTTGCGGCCCCTTGACCAGTAGCAAAATGCCAGTTTTTAAGTAACAATGAAGATTATCTTATGGTTGGGGGTCACCACGACACGAGGCACTGTATGAAAGGGTTGCGGCATCTCCTTACATCCTTCATGTTTTCTACCTTGCATAGCACCGTTTATGTTATAGATTTGTGCTATCCCACACGTCCTGGCCTCAGACGCTTACTAACTGGGAGAGACGCAGCACGAGAATGCAATGATCTCATTAACAAACAAAATAAATCAGTTGAAACCCTAACTGTGAAATGAGAGTAAGAGAAGTACTAGATCTTGTCTAACTGCAGGATGCGTTACGGTCAGGATCAGCCCAAAGCCAATTCCTACAAGGTCAAAATCAAATACATACCCGAGCACCTCTCTCTCTCTGGAATCTGTCCCTTTTCCTCCTCTCGGGCACTCTTCTCGTTTTGAGTGTTGGAATTTGCTGCATGATCTCCCAGAACTCACAAACTGTTCTTACACAAGTGGTTTATCAGGAAATAAGATCAAGATCTAGAGTGCTTTCTAAGCATGTGATACTGTTGGGGTGGTGCTGGAATAGTCACGGGGTCTTGCAAAAGCAGATACCTATACTTTATCCTGGAGGGTGGTAGAGAGGTTCTTAACTGCCGGGGGGTGCTGAGTAATTTTTTTCTGAAAAGGAGTGGCACGTCAAGTAAGTTTGAGAACCTGTGATCCAGAGGACAGAACACAAGACCAGGGACAGGTAGCGCACAGGCAAAGTCTCCCTCCCTCCGTGAAGGACAGTCCTCTTAGTTTCTCACAGGCTTCTCTTTCATTCCTGAAGAGATGCTCCTCTTAGTCCCTGCAGGACAGGCCCCTCTTGTTCCTACTGTTTGCCACTGCTGGCTTTGTCACTGGGCCCTGTCCAGGCTTCTTGCTATCTTTAACTAAAGCCCTTGGCTATGCTACAGCTCTTCTATATTATTTCCTGCAGTCTGTCTTCCCGTAGCTTTGCTCCCTACTTCTATCTTTAAAACCTCTGTGGGGTTGGCAGCTTACATACTTAACCCCTTGTAAGTTTCAAGGCATGGCACTCCTACCAGAGCTATGGACAAACCAATCCCATCTTGGCAGACACTTCATTTGCATAGTAGGTTACAACTCACCTCATTTACCTAGAGTATTGGCCAATCCCTGTAAGGTGCATACCAATGACAGGCACGCTGCAGTCCAGGACCAAACCAAAAGCATCAAAGCAAGTGTTTACTGCTCACCCAGGAAATGTCAATCAACCTGGCCAAATTATCAGGCCTTCTGGAGCTGAAAACGTGGGCAAAAGTAACTCCTCAGGGCTTAGGGCTAACATTTCTCAAGCTGTTGTTCCAAAAGAACCAAGGCCGAAGGTCACATCAAGGGTCTCACACTTATCTTCACTCACTACAATATGAGCTTTAAAACAGGTGTTATTAGCATTTCAGAACATAATGTATGAACAATTTGGTGATGAAAGTGCAGAATACCTAAACTGTCTGAGCACCAAATATACATTAAAAGGAGCTCACCCTGCAACTTTTCTTATTAGGCTATAACAGATCAAAAAGGATACTGAGTGACTTACATCACCAGTTAAAGCCAAGAGTGGTTTTCCAACAAGATAGCCAGGATTCCCACTTCTAGGACTTGGAAGAGAAGCAGCTGCACTTTGTTCACAAGGCTGCGGAAGAAAACACGATTCAGTGCCTGGGGAAAGCATGCTCTCCCACCTCCACCTTCTTGGCTTTGCCTCTCTCCTTTGGGCAGTGCAACAAGTTAGCCACCCAAAATGGCCAGGTCTCCTTCACAGTATAGCATTTTGTAGCGATTTCCATCACAGTGTCTATTTATCTTTTAACTTACTAAAATAAACAGAGGGCTTTTCAAATGAGGAGGCTTCAGGAAGTTTGTGGGAAAATAGAATGAAAAGAAAATGAAACTTTGCCACAAACTTTTGGAAGCCTTTGCATATTCAAATTCACTATATACTATTTCCATAGATTACAACCAAATAACCCTATTTCTCAAATACTATCATCAGAGATGTGTTTAACCTGGCTGAATGGAGAGGAAATGAAATGCAACTGAGTTGTGGGTATGCCTTAAAATGTATTCAAGTATTGTTCATATTCAAATACTCGCAAACTGACTGACTGAGTTGATTCCTACACACAGTGAACAAACAGGACAGGATAGAACTGCCCCTGTGGGCTACGAAGGCTGCAACTCTTTACAAAAGTAAAAAGCCTCTTCTTTCTCCCTTTGAGTGAGTGTTTTGAATTATTGACCTTAGCATGCCACCTGGGTTTCCTATTGTCATAGTTACGTAATCTGGTGTCAACTTGAGACTATTAAGAGTGGAGTTTAGTCTATCATGCAGGTGGCAGCTTGATGACTTCATCTGGAGGCACTATGGAGATAAATAGCTCACTGGGAGCCAGACCCATCCTCTCTGCATGATCTTCCTGCTGACAAGACACATGGAGCGAGGCTGATGAAGCCAGAGCCCTGAAGCTAGAGGAGCCACATGGAGACTCCATCTGGAGACCCACGCCAGTGCTGACGTGTTTCCACCACCACTGGATCCACAAGACTTTTCACCAACTGGCCTGTAATCTTTTTGTGTTCAGCCTCATCGCACATGTTGTGTGAGTCTGAAGAGGGGTCTAGAGAAAGGTACTGAACATATCAGATTTATAGATTTGATTTGGACTGGGCAAGGATTTTTTTTAATGTACAATTACTCTTTTATATAAAACTCTTTCTTGTACACATGAGTGTCTATGAATTTGTTTCTTAAGTCTACCCAGACTGATGCACCTACATATTTATAAAGATGTCTCAAAATTAAACCGAGGCATGCAGGAACTTGGTTGGTCACCAGAAGGTAGAGTTTATATAAAAAAATTATACTCTTCTGTTGGGTTCAAAAAGAGGAAATAAGGGATGAGCCCCAGTGGTGTAGTGGTTGAGTGCAGGACTGCGGCCTACTGACTTGGTGGTTCAAATCCAGCAGCAGCTCTCCAGGAGTAAGGCTGGGCCTTCTACTCCCACTGGAGGGCAGTGATGCCCCCCCAAACAAAACAAAACAAAGAGGAAATAAGTCGAAAAAAGCCAAAGATGGTGATCAAGATTTGAAACTTAAATCATATGGGAAATAAAATAAAATGCTGAATTTCTAGAAATATGAGAAAAACTAGTTAAAGAATTTCTGTATGATGTTGGCCTATTTTATCATCCAAAATTAGTATTTAAAAAAGTTTTGATTTGAGAGTTAAAGTCTTGCTGTGATAGGGGTCAGATGGAGAATCAGAGAGAGTGTTAGTGATTAAACACTGCTGAATCCTTATCATATATAGCTTAATAGTGGAAAACTTTGTGTGTTTCCAAAGCAGGGGAATGGCGTCTATTTCTAACCAGTATTTTCCCCTCCCGGTCCTCTCTAGGAAAAGCATCCCGACCTTGAAGCAAATGATGAAGTATTGTTGTAAGGAAGCATCTGGCTTGATAGTCAGGTTGGTTTGTCCAAAATGGACAGAGACTCTCTGAATTCCATAAGTCCCATTGGTCTCTATCTCATACATCACCTAAAATACAAAAGAAGAATCAATTAAGAAAAAAATTAATAGACTGATTGTGTATGGTACGGAAGATTTTGTCTTTACAATTTTTATTATATCGAAGTGAGAGAAACTAAGAGAGTAATCTTAAAAATGTCAAACCCAAACACCACGTAAAGATTATTTTACATTAACATCTAGTCAGAAGGGAAAAAGCTGGCTAGATGACAGGGTTCACGGACAAGGCGAATGTGTGGTAAGAAAGAGAAGAAAGGTAAGTTTGACTATGGATAGAAGAGGGAGAGTAGAAACCAAGAGAGAAGTGCCCATGGATGGACACCTAGCTTACTGAGCTCACTGAGATCTGCTCCTACAAACAGGTACCGTCCCGGAAACCCACAGACGGTCACTTAGTGCCTTGCTGGAAGTGAGAGCCTTCTCTGAGGATGAGCAAAGACAGCTACCCAGGGCAAGGAATCACAGCACTTGAAGGTACACTTAGGTTTCGGAAACACACTCTTTACTTGTCCAGGTCATTCATGCACAAGTTTCTTACAACAACAACAAATTTTAAATACCTCTTCAATCAGTGGATGGCTGCAGATAAGCATTTATCTTACTCTGAGAATACCTTCAAATTAAGAAAAAAAAAAGTAGTTTCTGAGCAGAACTACTGGGTAGTTAAATTCAAGACAGAGAGGTCAGCTCAGGAAGTTACAGCAGTGACTTAGGGGGATTGTGAAGAGGCAATAGTAATAGGTTTTCTCAGAGGACCTAGGACAATCGTAGGGTCTTATTATGAAGAAGTTTTATGAAAACTGAGAACAATGTTGATATGAAAAGGGCAGAATTTTTTCCCCCACTGTCATGGCAATCCATCTGCTTATTCTTCGAGGGTAGCAGGGGTTGTTCTGGGAGCTCACTCCACTCCCCTCACAGCCCTGATCTTGCCCTCACAGACTTAAAAAAAAAAAAATTGAAACCGTTTTATCGACATATAATTTATGTAACATGCAATTCATTGGTTTGAATATATTAAGAGTTGTGCAATCATCACCACTACCAATTTTAGAACAGTTTCTTCATCCCTGTATCAACAATTATTAGCTCCCCATTGCCTTCCACCCTCGGCTGCTGTAACACTGTGAAATTATTACTCTGGTTACTGTTTGTAGATTTACTCATCCTGTATTTCTTATAAGAAAAATCATACAAAACAACAGCAAAATAAAACACAGAAAACCCTCAATCCACAAGAAAGTAAAATAATAAAAAGTAGAGCAAGTTAAAAATGGGCCAGAAGGGAAAACAAATGGTAAGATGTTGAATTTTAACCCAACTATATCTGCAATCATATACTTTTCAATGCACTCTAGACAGGCAGTCTTCTCTCTAGACCAGGGTCCTCAAACTATGGCCAGTGGGCCACCTGCAGCCGGTCAAGGACATTTATCCAGCCCGTGGGTATTTATGCCACTGCTGCCTGTCCGGCTTAGCATCTGACACATCCTGGGTCCACAGTGAATTTGTTCATAGTTTTTTTTTTTTTTTTGGGGGGTGGGTAATCACTGCCTCTGGTGGTCATGGGCGCTATCCAGTGTTGCTCCTGAGAGCCGCAGCTGGATTTGAACTGCCAAGTCCGCAGGCCGCAGTCCCACACTCAACCACTGTTCATGTTTTTTTTAAACTATAGTACGGCCCTCCAATGGTCTGAGGGACAATGAACTGGCCCCTGTTTAAAAACTTTGAGGACCCCTGCTGTAGACTGTACAGGTTAGAAGAGAGAGAATAAAGAAACAGAGTCACCTAGTATTCTTGCAGTTTTCAATGCTATGGTGTCAACAGAAGGAAATGTGGACGGTCAGAACCAGTCAGAAACTTCATGTGAGAAAACGAAGAGGCGTTGCAAACACACGGGGGCACTTCAAAAAGTTTGGGGGCAAAAATGGAATGAAAAGATCATGGAATTTTGGCATGAAATTTTGGAAGTTCTGTGGTAATTTGAATGTCCCAGGCCTGGAATACTGAAGGGTAGTGACAAAGGAAAAGAATCAAACATGGCAGAGAGGATGTGAATGGACTCAATTCTGGACATGTTAAGTTCCAGGAAACACATGAACATGCATGTGGAGGGGGTTGGCTGAGTACCATGGGTAATGAAGATCAAATCCATTTGTCCAGAGTCAAGTCTCTACCAAGGTGGGCGTGCATACCTGGGAAACAACATTTTGACAAGTGTTTCCGGACAACAGAGGAGAATCAGCTTGTGAAGCAACTGTTACAGGAATCTGGAAAAGAGGAAAGGAAGGATGAAAATCAACTAAACCCCAAAGCAGCATTTTCTCAGCTATCCTAACGATATAGGTTAAAATGCTTATTTTTTTTCCTCATTAACCTTCCCAATTCTCTACCCTTCTATAGCCAGCCTACAATTTGAAGTCATTCTAAAAAAAAAAAAAAAAAAAAAAGGCATTCTAGATCAGTGCTTCTTAGAACATAATCCTAGAGCACAAACTCTATTAGATATAAAATAAGTACTTCATGGTTGGGTCGAACACAGTTTATAAATACTATATTCTTTACTCTCCCCTATAGAGGAGTCAAAAGTTCACAGAAAATTAGTAAGAAAAGATAATGGAATTTTTCCATGAACTTTTTTGAAGAACATACTTGGGAAAATGGTGGGTCTAAATCTATTCTTAAATTGTTTGGTACATCACACACACATTTTCCCTCCTACTATTATGATTTAGATCAGTGGTTCTCAAACTTCCTAACATCACGGCCCTTTAATACAGTTCCTCATGTTGTGGTGACCACCCCAACCATAAAATAATTTTCGTCGCTACTTCTTAACTGTCATTTTGCTGCTGCTATGAATTGGGCCATGCCGGTGAAAAGGTCGGTCGACTACAAAAGGGGTCATAAATCACAGGTTTGAGAACCACTAATCTGCCTCAGATGCAGAGGAAACAATCTCTTCCCATTTTCTGGATAAGCAGCATCATACCTTCATACTCTGCAGGTCAGCCACACCTCTTGGCACCTAGAACAAGGAACGTAAGTGTGCGTGTCACAGGAATTCGCCAGAAGAACATGCCCTTTCCGAGTGCTACCAACAGACGTTGGGACGCCAGAATCAACACCCTAGAATGCTTCTTCTCCTCTAGCCTCCCTGGTTTCTCCTTACTCCAGAATTCAGGCACTGGAGCTAGAGGGAAGGTTGGAGGGACCGAGAAGCTCACTAAACCACCACACAGTATGAGCCATCCCTTTTGGTATAAAAGAGATGTCACTCTTTAAAACTTTTCCAAGCTAACTTTAATAGGCAGGAGGGCAATAATCTATTACCCTGGGGATATATGCTTGAGGCTTTATCTTTCAGTGGACAGTAGGTTTTCCTATCATTTTCCACAAGCTACCAACAGACCCAAATCCTCCAACTGACCAACTGCTAACATGATAAATGAAGAAAAATTGCCAAGAAAGTTTCCTTGCTGGATCCACAATCAATGCTCATGAAACAGTGGTCAAGAGACCACAAGACCAACAGAAAAGTGGGTAAAGGGAGACGTCGGGCGGTGTGAGATATGACAAAATAATTTCTACATTGAAGTCACACAGGAGGGGGAGCAGGCAGGGAGGGGAAAAATGAGGGACTCATACCAAGGGCTCAAGTAGAAAGCAAATGTTTTGAGAAGAACGAGGGCAACAAATGTACAAATGTGCTTGACACAATGGGTGGGTGTAAGGACTGTGTTAAGAGTTGTACGAGTCCTCGATAACATGATTCAAAGAGAAAAAGAGAGATCAAAAGACACGGGTTAGGTAAATCTGCTGTACAAAACCTCTTTAGAGTATTGAAAAGCAAGGGTGTCACTGTGAGGAGGTGAGTCTGACCCAAGCCAGTGTATTTTCAATGACCTCATATCCCTGCGCAAGAGGGGCACAGAATAAGGAAGGGTGAAGAACTGATGCATTTGAATCGGGCGCTAGAGAACTATCTTCAAATACTATGGACTGTTAACAGGACAAACAGCTCTGTCTTGGAAGAAGCACAGCCAGACTGGTCCTTAGAGGTAAGGATGACAAGGCTTCACCTAACATATTTTGTTAAGGTGAGTCTGGAGAGACCAGTTGTTGTCAGGAAAGACCAGTCCCTGGAGAAGGCCATCATGCTTGATAAAGTGGAGGGACAGCAAAAGGAACAAAAAAGGTCGGTCCTCAATGAGCTGGATTGATAGCGTGACTGCAACAATGGGCTTCCACATAGGGATGATTGTGAGCATGGTGCAGGACTGGTCAGTGTCTTGTTCTATCGTGCATAAAAGGTCACTTTGCGTAAGAATTGACTTTGGGTAGGCACCTAACAACAACAGTGGGAAGCGTGCTGTTGATTTCAAATCCATGGTGGAGGCAGAGTCGAGAGGGAAGAAAGAGCAAACACCTACCTTTAAGACTGTGAAGTTATAATAAGAGGCAGCGTCCAGGGCTGGATCCAACATACAGCTACTTGTCAAGTTCTTAAAGAAACGAGTGCAAGTTGTACTTTTACTTTCCAGGAAACCTTAGAATACAGAGAATTAGGGAAAAAGTAAAGGAGAGAGTCTATGTTTAAGCAAACAAAAGGTTGAGGCTTCTGCCCCGGCCTCACCTGCGGGATTGCTGTCGGCACAGAATCCTCCAGCGCCCACACTTGCGGGCTGTCTCAGCAGGCTGGCCACAGACCACTGAGAGAAGTAAGTCACAATGGGGTCCCCAGCCTAAACACAGTGTAAGAGAATCTGGCGTCAGTGAGGCTGGTCACAACTACACCAGAAAAGGAAAAGACAAAACAAGGGTTAACTCAACAGTCTGTGACTGTGGACCTGATTGCAGTCCCTGAGAGCCCA
>PVJH01004550.1:17517-81864 GCA_004026705.1 Nesogale talazaci
TGCTATACATAAAAGTTTGCAATGGCACTAGTCTTAAGTTTTAGACATTTGTGTTACCACCACCCAGAAGGTTCTCAGTCAGCACTCCAGCTCCAATGGTCAACACAATTTCATCACCTCCAGTTTATTTGTAATGTAAGTCGAATTACTGCTTTAGTATTAGGATCCAGTCAGCCAAACAGAGGGAGACGCTCCAGGAGGTGGACTGACATCGTGGTGGCAACAATGGACTCACAGATACTAGCGCTGGGCAGGGCTTGATTCTCTTGTCCAGAAGGTGGCTGACCATCAACTTTCCCAATCACGATGTCCTTTTCCCAGGACTGGTCTCTCCTGAGAGCCCGTCAAAAGATGTGAGATGATGTCTTGCCATCCTTGCTTCTAAGGAGCGTTCTGGCTGTAGTTCTTCCAAGACAGATGTTTATTCTTTTGACAGTCTCTGGCACATTTAATATTCTTCATCAACACCATGCTTCAAATGCATCAATTTTTCTTTGGTCTTCATTCATTACAAACTTTTACATGCATCCGAGGCTAGTGAAAATGGCATGGCTTGGATCAGGCACACATAATCTTCTGCTTGACATACTTGCTCTTCCACACTTTACAAAGGCCTTGTGCAGATTTGTCTGATGCAGTATATTATTTGATTTCATGACTCCTGCTACTGTGATTGTGGACTCAAGATGAAATCTGTGACTATGAAAATTGTTTCTGTTTACCGTGATGCTGCCTATTGGCCCAGTTGTGAGGATTTTAATTTTCTTTAAACTGAGTTGTAATGCATACCTGAAGGTTAGGGTCCTCGATCTTCATCAACAAATGCACCATCAGCAAGTTCACCTTTAAGATTGTATTCTCTGCGTATTGTCTATTGTTAATAGGCCTTCCTTCAGTCCTGATACTGCATTCTTCTTCACATTGTCCAGCGTCTTGGATTTAGTTGGCACAAAGAATGAACAAGCATGGTGAAAATCCTCCAGATTTTACACCAAACAGTGTTCTCTTGTTCTATTTGAATGACTGCCTTTGGCCTATGTACAGATTCCACATGAGCACAACAGTGTTCGCATTCCCCTTCTTCCCAATGTTATCCATGGTTTATGTACTTAAGAAATGATAAACAAACATTTTTTCCTGGTAGTCTCTACTTTCAACCCAAATCCCTCTGACACTACAATGATATGCGTATGTCTTCTTCTGAATATGGATCGAATTTCTGGCAGCTCCCTGTTGATGTACTCTTGCAGCTATTTTTGAATGTTTCGCAAGATTTTACTTGTGTGTGGTACTGATAATGTTTTTTTTTGATAATTTCCATACTCTTTTGGGTTACTTTTCTTTGGAATGGTAAACAAAAATAGGGATCTCATCACATGGGTCCCTTCTTGGCATAGATAAGCGCTTCCTGGGTTTTATTGGCTTGGTGAAACACTTCAATTAACATTTCATCAATTCCTGTCAAGTTCTGTCAAAGCCTTATTTTTGACTGCTTCCTTCAGTGCAGCTTGGACTTCTTCCTTCCACACTATTGTTTCTTGATTATAGGCTCTCTTGAAAAGGGTGAAAGTTGATCATTCTTTTGGGCATGATGACAGTGTATCCTTTCCATTCTCTTTTGATGATTGTTGCTATCAGGGGGTCCATGAGTGGGTTCTGACCAACAACCACCTTATGAACAACAGACAAAGACACTTGCTTGGCCCTGCGCCACCCCGGGCACTGTTCCTGTGCCCGGGCCCATTGTGGCAGCCACGGTGTCAATCCATCTCATCGAGCACCTTCCTTTTTTGGCCGTCCCTCTACTTGATCAAGCGTGATGTCCTCCTCCAGGGTCTCCTCTTTCCTGACAACAGATCCAAAGTGTGTAAGACAAGGTCTTGCCATCTTGCCTGCAAGACGCATTCTAGCCATACTTCTTCCAAGACATAGCTGTTTGTCCTTTTAGCAACCCATGGTGTCTTCAACATTCTCCACCTGCCACAATCCCAGTGCAACAATTCGTCTTCAGTCTTCCTTATTCAACGTCCAACTTTGACGCACAGAGGAAGCCATTGAAAAGACCCTGGTTCGGGTCAGGCGCACCCTCCTTCTCAAAGGAACATCCTTGCTTTTCAATGGCCTTGTGCAGATTTGCCTAACGCAACACGGCTTTCTATCTCTTGACTGCTGCTGCCTCTTTGTCAGCCTGCTGTACTGCAGTGCTGGTGTGTGCTGCTGTGACGCTGGAAGCAATGGCACTGGGAGTCCACCTGCCAGCAGGGTCACCCACAGTGAACAGGTTCCAGTGGAGCTTCCAGACGAACAACACAACGAAGAAAGAATCGGTTGCCTATTTCGGAAGACACGGCTGCCGGGAAACGAGCGCGCAGCTTTTGATGGGAGGGATTTTGAAATGCCTTTGATTAGGAGGGATACTGGCGTCAAGGAGAAAAGCAAGTGCAAACTTGGGGAGGCAATGTAGGCATTTCCTGCGGATAAGGAGTAGCTGTGGCTGGACAAAGCAGAGAATTGAGGGAAGGGTAAAGGAGAGAACACGCAGAAAAGTAAGTTGTAGCCAACGAGAGCATCTTGGCGGAGAAGCTAAAGAAGCTGGGTGCTAATGCTGTAAGTGGCACAGCTGTCGCTGGTGGTTTTGGAATAAAGGAGCAAAGGACTGTAATGTTACGGAAGAACGGATATAATACAGTGAGTCTCCATGGGCGTGGCTTTTAGATGTGTGCATGCTGTGTGTGTACTGTTGAGGTAGGTAGGTCAAAATCAAAATCAAAGAGAAGTGTCTGCCTTTTTTATATTAGACAGGAGTCCACTCCTCAGTCTCATGCAGGGAAAATTCATTTATTTAATTATCCACTGTGACTGTTGGAAATTAACCCCGGGGATACTATTTGGTAAGCGATGGGTTGCTACACTCAAGGATGGTGGGCTGAAACTCACCAGCTGCTCTATGAGAAAAAAGATATGGTTGTTTCAGAAATCCTATATACAGGGTCATTATGAGCCCATTTCAGCTAAAAGACAGTTTTTTGGGGGTTTGCTTTGTTTACCGTTGGGAGTGGTTATATATCCCAGTTGGTGGTGGGGCACAAGGAAGCCATGGTTCCAGAAGCAGTATGCACAGCATGGTATAGAAGCTAAGAGGGAACATCCAAAACCAGGGGCAGAGTGTACTCTATTGAAGTAACCATGGAGAGCAATCCTAAGATCTGAAATAGACTAGCATTAGGATGTCTGGACAGTCTGATATTAAAACGAAGCATTCACCTTGTGAATTTCTTTAACTTTTCCCAACCTGGATGGCCACAGCATTCCTGAGAGCTGCTTCCAAGGTCAAATCCCCCCAAAGGACAAATGAGCTATTTTCTGAAACATATAGTTTTCGAGTTTCTTTCCTAAGTCAGATAACATAAGAGTTTGTTTTCAATAGTTAAATCTATTTTGTGTGAGAACATTATTTTGTTCCACAGACATTGAAAAAGCCTCCAATATACCTTTAACTTTTTTATCTTTAGAAATCTGTCTTTTCTGACAAATTTCTAATCACATTTAAAAAACCCCAATAATAACTACCTCTTTATTGTACTCTATAGTCACATTTATATGCAGGGCCAGTGAAATATTTTTTTATTTTATAGTTGAAGAAATGCTAAGGTATTTTCTCAATGTTGTGTAACTGACAAACACATGGCAGCCTTGAGATCTCAGTGCAATGTTTTGTTCCCTTACATTCAACCCCATGAAAACAAAACAAACAATGCTGCAGAGTCATTTGTCAAAGATACTCATTGAAGCATTTCTTGCCAATTATGCATCGAAGGGAGAAAGCTGAGGCATCTGTTCTGTTTCTGTAAAGAGTTTTGCCTCAGAAATCCACGGGGACAGTTTTACTACGTGCTATGCTACACAGTCAATGCAGGAGCCCTGGTGGCTTAGCGGTTAAGCATTGGGATGATAGCCATAAGGGCAGCAGTTGAAAACCACCTGCTGCAGGAGAAAGATGAAGATTTCCACTCCATTAAAGATTACAGCCTCAGAAACCCACAGGGGGCAGTTCTACTCTGTCCTATAGTGTCACCCTGAATCAAAATCAATCTGATGGCAGTGATTTTTTTAAAAAAATATGAGTTGAAATGACTCAATGGCAGTGGGCATGAGATTATGCACCAGGCACTGAGGAATCAGTGGATAACCACATGGAGGTTACCGTCAAGTGGGTGATTAGCCTATCTGCTATTACCTGAGTTCAGAGAAATAATAAAAATATTGAAATTAAAGTTCTGTCTGAGCACGTTGATCCACAGTCCAGACAGAATAGAAAATGCTCACTCAAAACACCAAACTAAATACTACTGAGTCAATTCTGACTCATAGTGTGACCCTGTCTAGTGACCCTATGGAATGGGTAGAACTGCCCCTTTGGGTTTCCCAGGCTGTACATCCCTATTAAAGCTGAAAGCCTCTTCTTCTTTCCTAGAAGTGGCTGGTGGTTTCGAACTGCTGACCTTGTGATTAGCAGTCTAACACATAATCCACTGCATGACTAGCAGAATGAAAAAGATTTAAACACCAGACTAAAAATTTACAAGCCAGAAAGGAAAATTAGGCAAGAGTAAAACTTAAAACAATGACCAAGCCAAGAGCAAAACTTTAAAAGGAGAAACACGTTTAAAAGAGTCAGGCCAGAGACAAAGGTCATTTTCCATAAATGATACGACAACAATGTTGCTACATCATTGAACAGCCGACATATTTCTTACTCACAGTTGTTCACATGGACGCAAAATTGCCTGATTCCATTTGAATCGGTGAACACTCTCGTAGGAAATGGGGAATTACTTCTGAAGATAAGAGCGTTGTCCACGCACACCCAACTTGAAGACCTGTTCGGACAAGAGGATAAGGTGTATCTGGAAGGAGACGTTTAGAAGCCCTGTTCCACAGAGGATTATGCCCAGGCTTGTGAACGGCATGGTCAGCAGTTCTAGAGCACCAGTTGCACTGTGGGGGAAACATGAGGCTTTCGATTCTGGTTAAGAGGGGCAGGCTTGGGAGGCAGTTGGCCATGTCCTATAGGGCCGCTCTGGGTGGGAAGCGACAGGAAGGGAATGAGGTCCCGAGAAGGCCCCTGCCTTCTGAAATGTAAACCAGCTGCCCAAATGACCTTGGGTAGCCAGGGAACAACACAAAGGTTCGAGGAGTGTGCTGTGGGCGCGAAGACACACTCTTCTTCCCCTCTGCAGATATTACTTAGTCCCAAATCTCAATTCCCTTTATGATGAAAGGATACACGCTTGCAGCTGCTCACCGTACACTCCCAGGAAGGCAGAAGGAGAAAACTGTCCTCGGATGAGGAAGAAAGCAGTCTCTGTCGCAGCAGCAATTTACATCACAGGTACCACGGGTCAAGTCACAGACACAGATCGGTAAGTCTATGAAAGGATATAAATCAGAGCGAATAAGATGGGGATTCCCAAACCCCCCCGGGGAGACTTTTCCCTCTTCCGGCAGTCCCACCCACTCCCCGTGGAGGGTCAATGTAGCTCTCTTTACAGAACTGTACATCCGAGAGGGCAATAGTGTGCCCTCACCCGGGAAGAGATCCACTGTCCTGTTTTCTGGCGCCGAAGAGGTGACAGCGGTAGGACCCCCCGTGGCGTTCTCGGTCAAAGCCCGAGGGGTTTCAGTGCCATGGGGGGCGCCTGGCGTCGTTGGTCCCTGGGCCGAGGGGGTGGGCACTGGCCCTGTCGGCGAGGACGAGGGCTGAGGCCAGGCATCCTCCGGGATCATCAGGAAGACCGCCGGCAGCAGGCAGAGCCACCGAGCGCACATGGAGCAGCGGAGACCCCGCGGGGTCCAGGGTCCTGTTTCTCGGCCGTCGCCCGGACGCGTTGCTAGCGCTGGAAGGGAGGAGTCGCGTAGCGTCTGACGTCACGGACGTGCTCCGGCTCATTGGCTGAGGGGGATGGCGGACCCACCTCGTCAGCCAATAGAGAACGGGATTCTTACGGACCCTTCGGTCTCTCGCAGTGGGAGCGCGCTTCTCGGGAGCAGGCGTGGCGCGGCTTCAGGCTTTTCGGGCAAGCTGCCGAGCCGGCCAAGGAGCCTTTCTCCTCCCGTCCGCCAGATGACGGTAGAGGTTCGGCGAGCAGGCTAGAGCGGCGAGTCGAAGCCCCTAGAGGCCGAAGCTGGAATTACTACCTTTTTCATCCCGTATCAAAGGGGTAAGAAACCACGTCCATGCAGCAACAGTGGTCCCAGGGAAGAAGGGGTACAGACGCCCCTCCCTCCCCCCCATACGCAGGGTCGCCTGGGGGAGTCCCATGTCAGCGTCTTGTATATTAGAAAATATGCTTCCTATGTCTTTCGTATATACATTTCAGATATGTGAAATCACGTGAAAAGCATGTTTAGCTCTTGAAATGTTTGCCTTGAGAAATTAACTCAATAAATTAACACGGAGTATGTACTTCATTGCTAGAAAATTCGGGGGAAACGTGGGATAGGCAAAGAGATGAGGAAGCTGGGGAGGAAAAATTAAAGAGGTTTTGTGAGTGATGGAGAGAAAATAAGCAAGACGGGAGAAGAACGAATGGTCTTAAGACTTTGCTTCCCATCCGGGTGATTGTGATTTTAATGTGTAGTTTTGGGATGACACATAATGTGCGGCATCTTCATGTGCTTATTGGCCATTTCTATGCCTCTATCACTTCTTTGGAAACCTTATTTAAAACTTTGGCCCGTTTTCAATTGGATTGTCTTTTTGATTTTGATTTGTACATTCTTTACATTGTTTTGGATGAAAGTATTTAAAGGACACATATAATTTATAAGAATGTTCTCACATTCAGTGTGTCACACCACCACTTGTTTTCCCACTGAATCATTTTGACACGCTTGATTAAAATCATGTGTTTATTTCTGGGCTTTCAATTCAGTTTCGTTGCTCTGGTTGCTTTTCTTTGTGCCAGTCCTCCGTGGTCTTGAATGCCATTGCTTTGTGGTAAGTTTTGAAATGGTGAAGCATGAGTCCTTTATTATTAAATACTTTTATTGGGGGCTCCTACAGCTCTTGTGACCATCCATACATTCGTTCATTGTGTCGAGCACATTTGTACATAGGCTGCCATCAGCATTTTCCAATCATTTTCTTTCTACTTGAGCCCCTGATATCAGCTCCTCATTCCACCCCCTTCTCTGAACCCTTGGTAAGTTAAAGATGCTGGATTCCCTGTGCTGTGGGCAGTATACATAGTCTGGTCTAATCCGATTTGTAAGGCAGACCTGGAGTCATGATAGTGGAGGGAGGAAGCATTAAAGAACTGGACCAGTGGTCCACAACCTTCCTAATGCCACAACCCTTTAATACAGTTTCTCATGTTGTGGTGACCCCATATGTGGGCATGTCTGCACTGAGCGGACAAGCCTTGAGATGGATAGAGGAGTGGGGTCTCTGTTCCTAAGACTATGGGAAATATGGTCTTAGGCAACCCCTGTGAAAGGGTCATTCGACCCCCCAAAGGTAAGGTGACCATATTTTAGCATTGGGAAAGCGGGACACCATTGACCAGGGGTGGGGGATGGGAGGTGGGGAGGGGTTTCTGGATTAAAAATTCGGTCTATATGGAGCAACAAAAATTTTCCTAGAACGCAAAAATAGTATTGTAATATATTTATTTTAATTTCAACATAAGTACAATTTACAAATATAATGCAATAAAATTATGTATAGTATTATTTTGTTCTTTGGCATATTTCTCATTGAGTGAATTTTTTAGTAGATTGCTGTCGTTTAAAAAGTCGTGAAATTTTTCACAAGAATTTGTTAAATTATACTTCCCACATAAAATGGCTTTCAGAGTCTCAACACTTAATTGTGATTTTTCTGATGTCCACACTTCATTTACCATAGAAAAAACGCGTTCAGTTGCAGCATTAGTCCCTGGTAAGGACAGCGCGACCTCCACCATTTTTAGTGCATTATTGTATGGAACATGGTTTGTTTCAAAATGATGAAATATATCTAACCATTTGTTTTCTATTGTGATTTTTACTGATGCCCAAGATTTAACCTTTTCCTTATCAATATATATAGATTTTAATAATTATACCTTATTTAAAAGATCATTTTCTAAAATATTACTATATGGGAAATTTTGGTTAATAGGCTCGAATGATTTTTGCACATCATTCGAATTAAGTTCTTGTTTTAATGTAACCCAATGAAAATGTTCAATATGATTGTAATGGCCTGTCCACTCTTCTAAATAATCTATGCAGTTACTGTGGAACTTTTTAACACGATTCATGCTATCTGCACGATTATTGCACCTTGTTCTTCTAGCTGCCTTCTACTATTATGGATAGTTAGCAGAAGAAATTATTTTCTAACTGCTCTTGATATTGAAATTTTAAATTATTACTTTATTTGCTACTTTGATTACCGAAATTTTGCCAGCTTCAATAGGTTTTATAGCATTTTGTAAAAGAGCTGCTTAATTGTGTACAAATTCTAGCCAAATTTTTGAAGATTCTTTTTCAAAAAACTCTTCTAAAATTCTAGGACCTTTATTCTAGAAAGTAGGATTTCAAAGAATCAAATGTTTTCAAAATTCTTTTGAAAGAATTTTAAAGAGCTAACCAGTGCATTTTACTGTACCCAAGTATTTTCTGATATTTGACTTCCACAATTTCACAAAATTCTTTAAGCATTTCAATGCACTACAGTGTATATATAGAAATAAGAATTTTTTTTGGATCACTGCCCTATGGTGGTCGTGGGAGCTACCCAACCCTACTGCTTGAAAATCACCATGGGATTTGAACCTTCAAGCCTGTGGGCCGCAGTCTCACACTCAACCACTTACACCATGGGGGCTCAGCAAGAATATATTGTAATAACAATATTTTCCACATATATGGGCAACAAGTCAGCAGCTGTTTGAATGGTGTTATGTATTAAGTGCGCTGCACAGCCAACACCAAAAATGGTTTAAGGTTTTTGTTTAATTTATAAAAAATATTATTTGTACCTCTTCTTGCTTGTCCTCCAAAATTTGCGTTCGTGTTGTCTGCATAATATGCTATCATTTTATGTTTAAAATTGTTTTTCCAAAATATTAATAATGGAACTGAAAATTATTTCAGAAGTTTTGCCGGGCAAAGAAACAAAATCTAACATTCTAATTTTTATTCCAGTTTTTGAATCAAAAAAATGATTAGCATTAGGTGCATCAGACTATATGGATATAAAATTAATTTTTCTAGATTTTTGTTTAATTCTGAAAATGCATATGGGGGAAGCACATGACATACAGTTGCCTCGGATTTCGTTTTAGCCTGGGTAAATTTTTGGTGAATAACTTTTTGACAACTCGTGATGTACAGTCTATAGATCCGAAGTAATGATTGTGATTAATAGCATAAAAAGACATAAAAGGCCTTCTGCTAGTGCTAATTTCTTTTCTTTGTCTCCATAAGTTGTTTTCCAAAAAAAAAAAATCCTGTATTTTTGAGGAAGATGCTGCAGTATTTAAATATCTTTTATGTTCCTGTGTCTCCAAGTGCTTTGGAATATCATTCTTCCCACTGTGCGAAATAGAAAATTCACCATTACATTTCTCACATCTTACCGTGTAATCGCTTTTGTTTTTTTAATAAAAGGAAATTCGCTTCTTAGATCATTGTTGAATTTGCATCCTCTTTTCTTACTCATTATGTTAAAAATCTAAAAAGACATTAAAATTACATTATAAATTATTACATACATGTTGCTTAAGACCCCAGTAAGTAGGTACATAATTACATGAAGATATTTTATTATTTATAAATTAAATTAATTTGATTGTTATAAAGTAATTATATTTTAAAAATTATTTAATTTTAATCCTATATTTCTTTCTAAATATTAACAATACTGACTTGCATGATTTTTCCTCTGAATTCGCCATAATGTAAGTCGTGTCACTTTCAAGGCCAGCACTAGACTTTTTGCCACCACTATAAAATATAAATAATACAAGTACTGTCTGCTAAATTCAAGAAAATTTATGTATTTATGAAATAAATAAATTATTTATCTAAATTATCTGCATAGCTGATTTGCTGACATCACTTGTTTAACTAGCACTAGCACGCAGTTATGATGTATATCATCTGAGAGACAGTTCCAAATGTTTTTGTCGTTGCCAATGCCAAAAAATGGCATTGTTCATTAAATCCAAACAATTGTAGTCGAGTTCCAACAACTGATCAATAATGCAAACTTTGATAAGCAATTCTCGATAATCAGTTCTCAACAATTATTTGTTATTATTAAAGTTTAACATTATAAAACTAACAAAAATAATATGAAACTCATATCCTGGTGAAATAGTCACATGGCCACCAAAAACTGTATATTCCCTTCCTGTTCTCCCACCTTTCCTTAGCTTGTTGTGCATTCTTTTCAAAAATCGGGACTTTTTTAGTGCTGTGGGACACGGGACAAGTTATTAAAAATCAGGACTGTCCTGCCAAAAGTGGGACGTCTGGTCACCTTCCAAAGGGGTCATGACCCCCAGGTTGAGAACTGCTGGAGAAAAGTTGTGTGTTTCATTGGTGCTATACCGCACCCTGACTAATTCATCTCTTTGTTGTGACCCATCTGTGAGGCAATGTCCAATTGTCTACAGATGGGTTTTGGGTCCCTTCTCCATGCTGCCCTCCCCCACCCCCCCAACGCCCCATTCACATTGGGTATGATTTTGTTCTGGGTCTTAGATGCCTGACACCTGATCCTATGGATACCGCATGATCACACAGGCAGGTGTGCTTCTTCCATGTGGTCTATGTTGTTTCTCAGCTTCAAGTCTTTAAGACCCTGCATGCTATACTTTTGACAGTGGGCACCATCAACTTTCTTCACTACCTTTGCTTATGCACTCATTTTGTGTTCAGCGATTGTGTCAGGAAGGTGAGCATCACGGAATGCCAGGTTATTAGAACAAAGTGTTCTTGTGTTGAGGGAGTTCTTGAGTTGAGGCCCAATGCTCATCTATAACCTTAATTCTTAACATAGATATAAGTACACAGATCTATTCCCCTCTCATTATATATAAATATATTTACATAGGTACAAAAAACATGAGTCCTTTAACTGTGCTCTTTTTTGGGGGTGGGACATCACTGCCCTCTGGTGGTTGTGGGAGCTACCCAGCGCTGCTCTTGAGAGCCGCTGCTGGATTTGAACCGCCAAGCCCGTGGGCCTCAGTCCTGCACTCAACCACTTACGCCACCGGGGCTCAGCCCAACTGTGCACTTCTTATCAAAAAATACCTCATGTGCCCTTGACAACAATGTGTATACTATTATTTTTGACTGGAGTAGTCTATAGATGCTTGTTAGAGTCACCCAGTTTGTATTGTTGTTCATAGCTTTTATGTTCTTGTTGATATTCTTCCTGATTGTTGAGAGTAGAGCATTGAAATCTTCAACTTGTTGAGTTGCCAACTTTCCCCTTAATTTCTGTTTGCTGTTGCTTTATGCACTTTAGTGTTCTGTCATGTGATGAATTTATATCTGTAAGTATTATATCTTACTGTGCATTAGGAACCCTGATGGTGTAGTGGTTATGCTTAGAGCTGTGAATCTATGGTTGGCAGTTCCAATCAATTGGTAGCTCCAGGAAACAGTGACAGTCTCAGAAACCCACAACAGGGCCACTTTGAGTCATCAGTGACTTGATAGTAGGGAGTTACAATTTGTTGGCACTTTCATCCTTATAAAATCTCTCTTGAGGCTGAGCCCCGGTGGCCTAGTGGATGTGCGCGGGACTGTGGCCCACTGGGATAGAGGTTCAATTCCCGCTCACAGGAGCAAAGTCTGGGCCTCCTACTCCCACCACCAGGGCAGTGATGCCTAATTAAAAAAAAAAAACTAAAAAAATTTTTTAAAAAATCTCTTGAAAATGACAATGGCAACATATGTACAAATCTGCTTGACACAATGGATGTATGTATGGATTGTAATAACAGCTCTAAGAGGCCCCAATAAAATGATTTCAAAAGAAAAAAGGAAAAAATCTCTCCTTTAAAGATCCTGCTTTATCTCTGGTGCTCCTGTTTGAAGTCTATTTTGTCTCATATTAATATAGCCCCTTGCTTTCTTGTGGTTGCAGTTTGCATGATACATCTTTTCCTATCCTTAATTTTCAACCTGTTTCTAGAATATAAAATCTGCCTTCTATAAACAGCATGGAGTTGGACCTTTATTTTATTTCTTTATTTTAAATCATTTTACTGGAGGCTCGTACAACTCTTATCACAATCCACACATCCATCCATTGTGTGTCAAGTACATTTGTACATTTGTTGCCCTCATCATCCTCAAAATATTTGCTTTCTACTTGAGCCCTTGGTATCAGCACCTCATTTTTTCCCCTCCCTTCCTGCTCACTCTTCCCTCATGAACACTTGATACTTTTTTTTTTTTATTAGGCATCACTGCCCTCAGGTGGTGGGAGTAGGAGGCCCAGCCTTTGCTCCTGGGAGCCGGAATTGAACCTCCATCCCAGTGGGACGCAGTCCCGCGCACAACCACTACGCCACCGGGGCTCAGCCTGAACACTTGATAATTTATAAATTATTATTTTGTCATATCTTACACTGATGTCTCCCTCACCTACTTCCCTGTTGTCTGTACCCCAGGGAGGAGGTTATATGTAGAGCCTTATTAATTGGTTCCCCTATCTAATCTACTTTCCCTCCACCCTCCTGGCATCACCACTCTCACCATCAGTTCTGTAGGGATTATCTGTCCTGGATTTCCTATGTTTCCGGTTCCTCTCTGTACCAATGTATATCCTCTTTTCTAGTCGGATTTGTAAGGTAGCTATATGGCCACTTGTTTAACTCCAAGCTTTCAAGATCCCCAGATGCTATAGTTTTTGATAACCGGGCACCATCAGCTTTCTTCACCACATTTGCTTATACATCCATTGTGTCTTTAGTGATCATGTCATGCCACATTAGTAGAACAAATCATTCCTGTACTGAGGTAAGATTTAAGTAGAGGCCCAAAGTCCATCTGCTTCCTTGTTGCATTTACAGATATGTACATATATAAGCAAACATATATATATGTGTTTTTTCCCCGCCTACCCCACTATTATGCTTGCCTGTCATTCACCTCTCAGTAATTCCTCTCAGATACATATCCAGAAAAACTACACCCTCCTTAAAGTTCATCTTAGAACTAAGCTAATCCCAGTGGTTCAATGAAAGTAAATGTCTAGAAAAGAATAATGAAATATATGCATGAATATGTTGGATATAATTGATGTATGGATTGTAACAAGTTGTAGGAGCCCCTATTAAAATGATTTTTTTAAAATAAAATAATGGTGGCAACATATGTACAAATATGCTTGATACAATTGATGTATGGAGTTATAAGACCTGTAAGATTTAATTAAAAATAAATGATTTATTTTTTTTATTTGAGGAAAAGAACTCTTACTATTCTCCTGTTTTGTCATTACTGGCTTCCCTCTCACCTCCCCCTCTCCCCCATTATCACCCCCCCGCCCCCAGGAACTGTGGGTCCATTAGATGCCCATCCTGAATTTCTTGTAAAGATCAACATCAAAAAACAAAAACAAATAACCGTAATAAAGAGAAACAACCAAAGAATTACAAATTGTAAATTATCAAGGTTTCCTGAGGGACAGGGGTGGGGAGGGAGGGGGAAATGAGGAGTCAATACCAGGGGTTTAAGTGGAAAGCAGATGTTTTGAGGATGATGAGGGCGATGATGTATAAATGTGCTTGACATACAATGGATGGATGGGTGGATTGTGGTAAGAGTTGTACAAACCCCGAATAAAAGGATTAAAGAGAGAGAGAGAGAGAAACAGCAACCCAGAGAGCCAGCAGATTGACAGGGATCATGACAGAGAGCCACATTTGTGTTCAAAAGGCCCGTTTCCCATAGGTCCATGTTACTATTCCGTTTTGTGCTGCGCCCCTCCTCCCCCATTTACACCTTAGACTTTCAGCGTGGTCCCTTGATCCCGTTGAGGGAGAGCTCTAAGTGCTGCCTCTCGAGTCAGAAAGGACAGCCTATCTTTGAATTCTTCATAAGAAGACACTGCTAGTTCATTTGAGATGCCCTCACCTCCCCCCCCCCACAACAGTTTTTTTCCCTCAAAAATTATCTTTTTCTCTGCTTTAGTCTCTTTGACCTCCACATTCATTTCTTTCATAAAGCTCAACTCTGGGATTTTACAAAAGGTATTGCATGATAAATACCTCAATAGTTTTATTTATTTAAAAATTTTTGATAGTTCTCTTTTAAAATGTTGCTTTCAAGCATTCCCTTTTAGTGAAAAAAAATCTAAACATTCATGTAGAACTGAGTAGATCATACCTAAGCATAAATGTTTGAGGGGTTTCCAAGAAATGGGCTGAAAAATGAAATGAAAAGATAATGAATTTCAGATAGCAGTTGGTGTAAGACATGAACAAAAAATGATAAATTATTAAGGGTTCAGAGGGAGTATGGGTGGGTGGGGGAAATGGACTGATAGAAAGCAAATGTTTAGAAAATGATGATGGTAACAAATGTACAAATGTGCTTGATGTGCAATAGATTCATATAGGGATTGTGATAAGAGCTGTGAGAACACCCAATGAAATGATTAAAAAAAAATCATGAATTTTCCCACAAACTTTTTGAAGTTCCTGAGCGTATTGTATTGGTATAAGTAATTTGGGATGGAAAACCTTATCTGAGAGACTCAACCATTGACCATAAATATCCTAGAAATCTGAAAGAGTTAAAAATAGTAAGAAGCAGAGATTCAGTTGTTTTCTTTCCTCTTTGTGCACTTGAGTGGCCTTGCTTTCTCTCTTGTGCTCGTCTTTCCCTCAGACTTTAAGCAAACCCTTTAGGCTTTGCTTAGGCTTTCCCTTAGGCTACTCTGCTTTTTCAGACAAGATTTTATTTTTCAAATGCTTTGAAGTCAGTAACTAAATATCTCTGTAATGCAAATACTTTATAACAATTTTATATGGTTATGTAATAGATTGCTACGGGAGATATGTACTTCTATTTTGCTATAGAACATTTACTTATGGGGCTGGGCCTCCTACTCCCACCACCGGAGAGCTGTGATGCCAAAAAAAAAAAAAGAACATTTACTTACCTTACTAATAATTTCTATAGGACAAAGCCAAATGCAGATGATCAAATTATGTGGATTTACTAGAGTGTAAGCTATTCCTAATAGGGGACTTTGCCTATTTTGTTCAGTAACGTGTGGCCTTTCTAGGACAGTGACTTATATGTACTGGATATGCATTAGTTATTTTTAAAATATCTTAAAAGAGAAGGCCAGAAACCAGAGATCATTTTGTTGGACTTTCCAGGTTTAATGGGAGAAAGATGAGATTTTCTATTGCTCTAAAGAGTTAAAGTTCGGGAAATCCACAAGGGCAGGTGTACCCTGTCCTACAGGGTCGCTATAGAGCCATTAAGTTAGAATTGACTTGTTGCTAGTGAGTTTATTTTTTTGTAATTTTTTAGATAAAACACTTAGGATTGTTTATAATTTATAGTATTTCAGTGTTGCATTTCTTTGCATGCCATGTCTATTGTAATACCAATGAAAGTATTTTAGATTTTAGAATTGAAACCCGAGCTATTAAGCCATGGAAAGTTAATAGTAAGTTACTCTTTAATTTATTAGTCTTGACACTTGTGTATATTCATTGAAATAATTTCAGAATTGAGTGACAAGCCAGTAATGTTACAGGATCTTTCAATGTGCTTGTTATTATTTTTGGGTGTTTTTTTTAATAACTTAAAAACATTTTGACTAAATTTTTTTTATTTTCTGAGTTTTGTTATATTCATCAAGAAGATGACTTGTACCCATACTGAAATGTGCTGATAGAAATCTGTAATACAGAATTCTCAATTCTTTTGTACTTAAATATTAAGAACTGAAAATGATTTTGAGGAAGAAAGCAATGGAAATTTATTCACATATGCCATGCAGATGCTAGTCTGAACCTGGCAATCAGGTCTTAAATTGAGATGAGTTAATGTGACTTCATTTTACAGCAGCATTTCAGATTAGATCATATGATGCCAGGGGCTGTCTATGATTGGAATTAAAAGAATGTGGGATGTTTTGGAAATTTAAGCAGAGAAGATTGGATCAAGATGACAGGCTGAAAATAAAGTTAAATGTTTTCTTTACTTTTCCCATCTTTCCAAATCTCTAAAAATCCCCCGATTTTCACACAGATGGCTGCCCCTTGATGTTGAACATTAACGAAGGGTGTTATCTCAGAGCACTCGGCATTTTGAATGTCTTTGAAAGCATTTGAAAGTGGCTATGAAGTCCAGAGAGAAATGATCCTAATGAACTACCGCCCCTGACGATCTTCCAGGTTTTGGCAATGCCGCCCAACTCCGCCACAGGAGAGGCCATCCTTTCCTCAGGTCCAGCACTGTTGAACGCACATGCATGGAGCCAGCCCTAATCAAGCCATTTCTTTTTACTGGTAGGTGGCTTTTTGATATATCACTTTAGTTTTAGCCTGCAAGGTCTCCCTGTTCCACGTTTTCTCACATAGTTACAGCTGTATGACCGTGAACAAGTTTTTGAACCTGAAGAGTATGTGCTTCTTTCAGGGCCCTTCCTGAAATAACAGTCCTTGATTCACTCAAAAAGAAAAAAACCAAAAGTAGATATGCAGTGGTTGCTCAATGGAGGCTTTAAGCTCTCATGGTGACTCTTGGAGTGCTTCAAGAACACAGGACAGAAAAAGACAGGGAGGTCCCAATGTGCCATTGGGACAATTGTGTAGGTTACTGATGGATCTATCAGTGTAGAAACGAACAGCCTCTTGACTGTTTGCATGCAGTAGGAAGCAGAAGCATCAGTTTCAAAGTGTGTGTATGGCAGGGATGGGATCATGTGACAGTCCCTGTGAGCATTTTGCAAAAAGGAAGAACAGTGCTCTGGGTGACTGGTGACAGTGGCAGTAGTGAGGACCCAAATCGGGACTACACTTCATACCAAGCTGCACATTCCACTGCACCGTCCCTCCTCCTACCAGTTCTGGAGGTAGGAATCAGTAAACAGATTGAGCACACACAGAGGCTAACAGGCAAGTTCAGTAACAAACATGAATAATCAATAAAAAATTACACACATTCAGGGAAAAAGCACAGTCATAACCAGGCAAGCAAGAGCACTGAATAAAATTCAGGAAGAATTAACACCTGATAGCATGAGTTAATAGAGTGCCCCAGACAAATATAATTGCATCACTAGGCAGTTGTAATATATTTATTATTAAAAAGAAATAATATATTAAAATAAATCAACTATAGATTATAATTAATGGTGGTAGAAAGTACACAGTTGACACTCTGAAAGTTTATGATAATGGCATTAAAGGACTGAAAAAATACATAAATCCGTAAAATCAAAAAGAACTGGGGAAAAGGTTTGGGTGGATGGGGAGCTGGAGGGTTGATCATCAATTGATGAACTTTTTAATTCATTTCTGAAGAAAAATTGGAAGAGGGTTGGCTGACCAAAGAAAAGCCTAGGAAATGCTTGGATTGGAATCAAAGCGAAGGAGGCAGCTGGTTCATCCAGAAGAAGGCGTGAATGATAACGGGCTTAAAGTTCCTGGTAAGAGGGGATAGAAGGGAGAAGTTGATTGAAAATAAGCAGATTAATAAAAAGACTGCTGATGGAATATTTGTTATTTGCGCTCAAAGTAACCTGAAGATAGATATTTTTCCTTAGGTCCAAAAGAGTAAGTTTTCTAGAAGTTATTTATACTGTGTGGTTACTCCCCAGAGGTATGTGAGAGAGCATTTAGAAAGCACTCATAAAACAAGAGGGGAATGCTTTGACAAAAAGGCAATCAGAGATTAAGAGAGAACCTTGAAAATTAAAGCTACAGTTTCTAATAAATTTTTTTTCAGTTCTAGGAAAAAATATATAGGGACACAATCCAGTTTCTAGAAGAAAAAATTTAAATAGACAATATGGGGTACAAAAGATTAAATCTAGAAGTCCAACATTTAATTAGCATGAGTTCCAGAAATACATGAGAAAAATGGGCGAATTAAATTGTACAAGCAAAGTTATCTGATTTTTCAATTTATATATATGTGAAATTTATATGTATTTTGTTATGCATGTACAGATTAAAATGGATGGACATTGGCTACAGCAATGGGCTCAGGAGCAGGGACAGTTGTGCGGAAGATGCAGGCCTTGGCAGTGTTTGCTGTGTGGTGCATGCATTCGCTGTGTGTCAGCACCCACTGGATGATATCTAGTAGCAGCAACAACAATAACAACGACAAACATATGCCTTCATTTATACATGTAGTCGATACTTGAATATAAGAAAAAGGAATGTTTCTTTCCAAAGGAAGTGAATTTGTAGATGAAAGAGCCACTGGGCAACTTTTGTTTTTTTGTTATTATTATTTAAAAAATCATGTTGGGGGTGCTCACACAACTTTGCCATCCATCCATTCATCCATCCATCATGTCAAGCATATTTGTAAATTTGTGTCATCATCATTCTCAAACATTTTGTTCCTACTTGAGCCCTTGGTAACAGTTCCTCACTTTCCCCCCTGTCTCTCCCCTTCCTCCCTCCCATTTTCCCTCCTTCCTTCCTGAACCCTTGATAATTTATAAAGTATTATTATTTTCTTATATCTTACACTGTCCGACATCTCCCTTCACCCACTTTTCTGTTGTCTGTCCCCCAGGATGTTTTTTTTTTGGTATGGTTGTTGTTAAATATAGACATATAGAGGTAAGTGATATTATTAGGGTCATTGATTCAATAACCGTATATGATAGAGTGGGTTTTTCTAGGCTTTCTTGTGTTTGAGAGTTGACTGCCAGATCTTTTTCCCATGGAGTTGCTGGGTGGGTCTGAATTGCCAGCCTTAGGTTAGCAGCTGAGTGCGTAACTACTATACAACTGGGATCTTTGGACAAGTAACAGGGATATTATTATAGTACTGAGAAAAAAGAATCTTGAAATTTTAAAGAGAAAAGAGAAACTCAGAACAAATACCAAGTACCTCTTGCTGGTCAGTTTGTTGTACTGTGTGTTACCACCCCACAAACTGGAAGCTGTGTCACTGGTATTTCAAATACAGGCAGGGTCACCCAAAGTGAACAGGTTTCAGCAAGGAATGGGCTGTTCACTTCTGAGGAATTAGCCACTGAAAACCTTATGATTAGCACTGAAATATTGTCAGACCCTGAAAGCTTCATGAGTAGCAGTGGAAGTGATACTGTCAGAGATAGTACCAGAAGATGAGCCCCTCAGATCGGAAGCACTCAAAATATGACCAAGGAAGGGCTGCCTTCCCAGAGCAGAGTCGACCATAATGACATGGATGAAATAAAGCCCTCAAGACCTTCAACTGTGGATGGGGCAAGATTCAAAATGAAAAGAAATAGTTGTAAGCATCTCTTAATAATAGGAATTTGGAATGTATGAAGTATGAATCTAAGAAAATTCAAAGTCATAAAAAATTAAATTAATGGCAAAAAGATTGGTATTGTAGGCATTACTGAGCTGAAATGGACTGGTATTGTCTTTTTTAAAAAAAAACAATAACTGACAATAACTGATGCAGTGGTTTATTGGGGACGGGAGTGGGGAGAATGAGGGGATTTGGGGAGCAAACAATGAATGTTTGGGAGGGAACACTAGAACTGATTGTGATGTTATGTATACAACTCTTTTTAAAATCAACTGAACTGTGGGAAAAAAAAGAAAGCAAATCCAGCATACCCCACCCCACCCTTCCAAAAGGCTTACAGCCTCAGAAACCCACAGGGGCGATTCTGTGCTGCAGTTGGAGTTGCTGTGAATCCGTCTTGACGTAAGGTCAGTGTGTTTGTTTTGTTTTTTAGCATCATTGTGAGTTGAAATCAGCTTGATTGCAGGAGTTTGTGTTGAGTCTTGGAATTTTTCTTACCCTGAGTACTATAATATTAAGCATATTTGCATGTGACTTCCAGATTTTTGACTCTGGATGTCTCTTTTCTGTTATTTGCCTACTTGTTTTTCTCTCTCTCTCTTCCTTTTTCTTTAACAAACAAACATTCTGATTGATAAAACTATATTTTTATTTTTTAGTTTACTTTATTCTATTTAGATTTGTGGTATCTTTTAATCTATAAAATGATCTTTATCATTGCCACCACTCTTCACATTGACTATGGTTGAGGTGGTGTTAAGTCTTACTAGCTTGGGGTTAAGAATACAGACTAGCTTGGAGATTCTGGGATTCCCACTTACCAGCTTTCTCTCCTCAGGTGGGCTATCTGACTTTTAAGTCTCTCAGCTTTCTTTCTTTCTTTTTTTTAAAACTCATTTTATAGGGGGCTCATACGTTGCTCTTCACAATACATAGATACATATATTGTGCCAAGCACCTTCACATGCCTGCTGTCGTCATCATTCTCCAAATATTGGCTATTTTTTAAAATTGGACAGATATTTTGAAGAAATCATGGACTGCAAAAGGAACAAATGGATTTGTCTTGGAAGTGAGAATAGAGAGACTTTGTCTCACATATTTCGGACATGCAATCAGGAGAGACCAGTCTTTGGAAAAAGACATCACATTGGGTAAAGTCCAAAAGAGGAAGACCTCAGGGGATTGATTGACAAAGTAGCTGCACCAGTGGGCTCAGATATAACTGGGAGTTGGCACAGGGCCACACAATTTTTTTCCTTCTCTTGTACACAGGGTCACTGTGAGTCAGAGCTGACGCAATCGCATCTCAAAACAATAGAATCAATGTGGAGGAATGAGAATGAAATCGATAGCAAATGTCAGATCACCAACTCTAGATGCAAGTAATCAGTTTAATTTGAAAAGTTCTAAAGAAAAATTATTTTGAGACTAGAATTTTGTGCCCAATAAAACTGTCACTCAAAAAACCCACAAAAAACACAAAAAAACTACCACTCAAGGTAACTGCTTAATAAATTAATTTTAAAACATGCACATGTACTATCGTCAATGTTGTTAGACTCTATCAAGTCAAATCTGATGCGTAGCAACCCTCTGTACAACTGAACAAAACCCTGTCCTGGCCTCTCCATCCTCACGGTTGTTTCTGTGCTTGACCCCATTTTCGGAACAACTGTGCCAATGAGGGCGTTTCTCTTTTTTGCTGCCCCTATCCTCTACCAAGCATGATGTGCTTGCTACTCAAGGAACTCGTCCCTTCTGAAATGTCCAAAGTGTGATGAAAACTTGCCAATCTGGCCTCTAAGAAGCACTCTGGTTATACTCCTTCCTAGACAGTTCAGGCTGTTCTTGTAGCAGTCCACGGTACTTTGAATATTCTTCTCTAGCACTGCAATTCAAATGTATCATTCTCCTCATCTTCCTTATTCAGTGTTCAACATTCACATGCATATGGGTAATTGAAATACCATGGCCCAGGTCAGGCACACCTTTGTCCTCAAGAAGCATCCTTGCTTTTCAATATTCTTGTGCAGCAGATTTACCTAATGTAACGTGTCTTTTGACCTCTTGACTGCTGCTTCCATGAACATTGATTGTGTATCTGAGCAAGACAAAACCTTTGACAACTTTAACCTTTTCTCCATTTATTATGATGTTACCTATTGGCTTAGTTGTGAGGATTTTGGGTTTTTTTATTTTTTTATTTTGGTTTTCTGTATTAGACAGGGTTCTCTAGAGAAACAAAACCAAGACACTAATAATTCTCTCTCTATATTTATATAGATAGAAAGATATCTAACATAAGAAATAAAGCAGTATTAATGGCTCGGTGCAACTCACTTGCATGAGACAGCAGTCCTTCGAGTCTTGAGGGCCACCAGGTAGTCCTCTTTAAAGCAATTCAGGCTATTCCAGCCACAGGCAGCAAATAGCAAGGCAGGTAGCCAACAGTCAGCCAGATGACAGAGTCAGACAGTCCCGAGCTCAAGAGATGTATATTCCAGTAGCATGGTGAAGCAGGATTTGATGGAACCTCAACTCACAGTGACACAGTCCACGGATTAGGTGTCCCATGGGTAGTGTGGTTTACACATTGAGGCACAACAAGGTAGCCGGCTGATCCCAACATCTAAGAGCAAGAGAGAAAGGGCAAGACCTGCCGAGCCTTTTCTATCTCCGCTCTTCCATTGATCTCACATGTGTTCATTGGCCACATTGTCACATCAAACCTACCTATCTTCTTTGGCACAACAAGCCTACCTATCTCATTTTCTTTACATTGAGTTGTAATTCATACTGAAGGTTGCAGTCCTTCATTATCATTGAAAATGTTTCAAGTTCTCAATTTCATCAAGCATGGTTGTGTCATATGCAGATTGCATTGCCCTATATAAAATAAAATCCTAATGTGTGCCTTCTGGTCTTCACTTGCCCCATGATACCAAAAAAAATTCCCCCCCAAATCCAAGAAGAAACTGTGGGATTAAAGAAACAGTCATGGGGGCATAGTGGTTGTGCATGGACTGTGGCCCACTGGACTGGTAGTTCAAATCCAGCAGCAGCTCTCCAGGAGCAAGACTGGGCCTTCTCCTCCCACCAGAGGGCAGTGATGCCCCCTCAAAAAAAAGGAAGAAAAAAAAATCATGAAGAGAGCAAACTAACTTTAAATTATGAGTTTAATCATGTTGGTGAAGTGTTGTGCACCCCCCCCCCCCCAACTAATGGAGACTCAAATCAACACAGTTCAGTGAAGGTTAGTGTGGGAATTGGCTACTGTAAGTCACTTAGAGATTCAATTTCTTCTTTAGTGGTCCACTAACCCAGTTGCTGTCTGGTCAATTTGGACTCATTGTAACTCTGAAGAACCAAGTAGATTGTCAGAGAAGTTTTCTCAGACTGAATCTTTATGGAAGCCTGCTGCCGCATTTCTTTTTCTCCTATGAAGTGGGAGAGTGGCTAACCTTTCAGATGCACTAGGGCTCCTTTAGGGACTTCACTAGGATCCTGGGAAAACCTATCAAATCCTCTGTATCTGGTTGGGAGATAAGATGTGTGACAAGAGGAATAGCATAAGGATCTTTTCAGAAACTTTAGCGCTCTGAAATGATCATATATCCCATTCACACAATTTCTAATTCAGATACTTAGCACCACCTAATTGTAGAAAGGCTGAAAATAGTTTTCTTTCTGCCCATGGAGAAGATGAAATCATGCTTCTTAAAAAGGACTCATTGCCATCAAGTTGATTCTGACTCAGCAACCCTAAAAGAACAGGGTAGAACTACCATTTCCAGCTTTAAATCTTTACTGGAGTAGAAAGCCTCATCTTCCTCTTCCTGAGAAGCTGGTGGGTTTGAACTGCTGACTTTCTGGTAAGCAGCCCAGCACATGACCCACCACACTACCATCATTCCTTGAAACGATGCTTAGTGAGCACATAACATTTTCTCCATCACAGTGAGTTCTAGGTGTTGATAACTCATGTTTTAATATATGTGCTAAAATTTATGCTAGAATACCGGATATTACCCATGAATTCAGTGCTTTATTGAAAAATGATTTGTAGGAAATCTAGGAAGAAGTCTCAGTGGTGCTGTGGATTAGGCATTGAGATGATAATTGCAAGGTTGGTGGTTCAAACCCAGGAGATGATCCACAGGAGAAAAACTGGCTGTCTGCTTTCATAAAGATTTACAGTCTTCGAACTCTATATAAGGTCAATATATAGACAATTACATTTCCTTTTTTATGTAAGGTACAATTCAAATTCTTTTAGTGAAAAAGCATAAGCGCACCATGAACTTTTTACATAGCATGTTATTGTATATTCAGTGAAAGGTCATCAAAGCATATTAAGTTCTCATTTGAAAATTTTTACTATATTTTATTATACCAAAATTTTATTATATTATATGCAAGTGAAATTTTGCTGAAAATAATTTTAAAAAGTTGCAGCAATATACAAACAGGATATATTGTTCCCAAATATTCAAGTTGGATTCAGAAGAAACCCAGAGGAAGTCATTCAAACACACCAAAAGGATATATTTCATGGTGGAAAATTGGAATAGTGTGCATCAGGGTTCTATCCTTTCACTATACTTATGAACTCCGTGTGCTGAGCATATAATTGGAAAAGCAGGGCTAGATGAATAAGAATTCAAGCATCATCCAGACTGGAGGAAGACTCACGAACAGTCTTTGGAATGCAGATGACACAACCTTGCTGGCTGAAAGGAAAGAGAACTTGAAGTGTTTTAAAGATGGAGATCAAAGACGACACCTAAAATAGTAGTTTCAAAAAACAAATTTAATTTCTCATAACTTTTTGGGTCACTGGGAGGTCTGAGTTGGCTTGGGTGGGACCGGATGATCTGGAATGGCCTCCCATATCTTAAAATTGGCAGGCTGTTTGGTCCGGGTTCTGGGGTTCATGTGGTATGGCTCATTGCTCTTCTAGTTGGATTGCCATCCTCTTGGTGGTGCTATTGGCCAAGTGTTGGACTGCTAACCACAAGGTTTGTGGTTCAACCCTCTCAGCAGTCCCATGGGGAAAAGATGAGTCTGTCTGCTCCAATAGAGACGTATATCCTCAAAAATTCTATATAAGGTAGCTGTGAGTTGGAAGGAGCCCTTGTGGCAAAATGGTCTGTGCTTTGGTCCACTAATCGAAATATCAGCAGTTCAAAGCAGTTCTAAGCTGCTCCTTAGAAGATGAGAAGTTCTACTCCCATCAAAATTAAGTCTTAGAAACCCACAGGTGCAATTCTATTCTGTCCTATAGAGTCACTCTGAATTGGAGTCACCTTGAAGGCAGTGTGGGTTTTTTGTTTTGTTTGTTTCAGTATGAGTTGGAGTCTACTCAATGGCAGTGGTGAGTAAGCTAACCCCAGATTATTAACACGGAGGTCTCTGATTTTAAAGAGCAGCCACAGAGGCAAGACCCACTGTGAAAGCACCTTTCAAGCCTCTACTTGCATCACATTTGGTAATGACTTGGCAGAAGCAAGGCACAAGGCTACCTCAGAACAGTGTGGGAGGACTTTACCAGAGGGCATAGCTAGAAAGACAAGGAGTATAATAGGCCATTACCATTGTACCCTACCACACTGGAAACCAGTGAGTGGTTAAATGCAGCAGATAAATCAGGAGACAAAGACTTATCACATAGTGGTAGGGCAAGTTTCTCAGACCTTTAGTCTTAGATTTTCTGGACTTGCTGAAGTCACAGGGAAACTGGAAGAAACTTGATCCTTCAATGTTCAGATTGGGGCAGTGGTTTATTTGGTAAGAGGAGAAAATATAAACATGTTTTCAATGCTTGATAATAATATAGTTCAATATCTAATAGATTCTTGTGCCTGGCTAGAATTTTGCTAGAAGAATTTATGGGTCTATTTATTAATATCTATGAAAACTAAGATCTACGTTAGCCTTTTATTTTTTCCAGCTAATCTTTTAAATAGTTTTATTGATACTTTTCCCACGTATCAAACAATTCAATATTTTAGTCACATCAAGGAGAGTTGTACAATCATTTCTGCAATCAATTTTAGCACATTTTTCTTCTTCATATTCATTATTAGTGTAGTTATTGTTTTCGCCTGTGGGAAAATGTATACAACAAAACCATGCTCCAATCCAACACATTCTACATGTATATTTCAGTACCATTGATTATACTCAGTTATACAACCATTATTATTTTCCTATTCCACCACTCATTAACATAAAATGAATGTCCCTGAGCCAAAACTCTTCTTTTTTCCACCATGGTAATCCATTGGTCAATTTTGCTTTCTTTCTTTCTGTTTTTTTAAGTAGTTTTCTTGATATAAAATTCATGCATCTCACAGAAGAATCACAGGAAGGGACTATTCATCCAGGATGCAGTACGACACTGTAAAAAGCCATAGCATTGCTCTAGCTCTTTAAGGCTGCCTTCTATCAGATCCCCACTGTCATGACCCCGGTTCTATCTGCCAGACCAGTATACATATGTACATTGACAGGCATAAGTGCTTTCAACACTCAGAGTCCAGGACAGATAACCCCTCTGAAACAGTAAAAGTAGTAGGGATATCATGAGGAGGGCAGGGGGAGGGGAGAAAGGGAGAGGTGATAGCAATGATAGATGCATAAACCCCTCTCCTTGGGGGATCAATATCATAAATGTGAGTGAAGGGATACAGTAGACTCGGTAAGATTTGAAAAAATATATAGTTCATTAAGGGCTCATGAAAGTGGGAAGGGGGGGGGGAGGAAAAAAAGAGTAGCTTTTATCAAAGGGTTCCAGTAGAAAGATAATGTTTTTTTGATAATGTTTTAAAAATGATGATGGCAATATAGGTACAAGTTTGCCTGATATAATTGATTTATGGATGGTTATAATATCTGTAGGAGCCCCAATAAAAATGTTTTTTAAAAGTCACATGTCATACACTGTGTTTTTTACATCACTTTCAAAAAGAGTTGTCTATCCATCATCACAATCAGTTCCAGTGCACCTTCCTTCCACTCATTGTTTGCTCCTCCAACTTCGCCCCCCTCCTACCCTTGTATCAGTTATTGTCTCTATTCAGCCATTCCTTCTGTGTTTCTTAACCTCGGAAACCTAACAAAAACAATGAAAAGCAACATGAAGCAGAAAGAAAAAAGTGATAATCATAATATATAGATAAAAATTAGGGGTAAAGGGCTGAGCCCCAGTGGTGTAGTGGTTGTGTGCGGGTCTGCAGCCCACAGAGTTGGCGGTTCAAATCCAGCAGCTGTTCTCTAGGAGCAAGGCTGGGCTTCCTACTCCCCCCAGGGCAGTGGTGCCCCCCCCCAACCAAAAAAAAAGGGTAAAAAGAAAAGACCACCAACTATTAAAAAAAAACAAAAAAGCTGAAGAAATTTCTGTTATGACACAGGCAGATATATTTAAGTCTAGAGCAAATTTAGGTTGGCTCAGGAGGAAGGTCATTTGGCCAAATATTATATCACCCTGTCATTTGATCCACCACAGTCAAGTTTACAGTAGTTTCTGTCTGATAGTAAAGCAATTTCTGTCCCTTGCCTGTGACCAGAAGGGGTCTATCAGAAGCTTATTCTGTCTATATACTCTGCAGATGGATTTTGGGTCCCCACTGTCCTCCATAACTTTCTACAAATTGGGTGCTCACAATTTTAGTATTCGATTTAATACTTTCCCTTCTTCATCATATTTGGATTTTGTTTTTGTTACCTTTGGATCACACAGGCTGGTGTACTTTCTGGATGTGGACTTAGTTGACCACCTCATTTGTATGCTTGCTTGTTTGAATGCCTTTAAGATTTCAGGCACAATTCCATTGATGGTGTTTGTGTGTGTGTGTGTGTGTGTTTGTGTACGTGTGTGTGTTTGTGTGTATGTGTGTGTATGTGTGTTTGTGTGTATATGTGTATGTATGTGTGTGTGTTTGTGTGTATGTGTGTGTGTTTGTGTGTGTATGTGTGTGTATTGTGCATTTGTGTGTGTATGTGTGTGTGTTTGTGTGTGTATGTGTTTGTGTGTGTGTATGTGTGTGTGTACCCTCTGCTTTCTTCACAGCACTTTGCTGTAACATCCTTATTTTCAGTGACCTCTTCTTGAAGGTGAGTATATAACAGGATTATGTTATAAAATTAGATTTTTCTTGGATTGGCATTAGAATTGTGATTCCAGAATCCATATGGGTTCTGGACAAACCCATGGCTTGTCCATGGGTTATGAACAACTCTAATTTACTTTAGCAACATAGTATGACAAAAATAAAACCTCAAACCAACAAGAACACAAAGAACACAAAAACAAACAAAGACAAATGGAAAGGAAAAACAACACAAAAAAAGAATAATACTGTAAATTATGCCACTGTGGTATGAGGCAATTGCATTGATAACATCAGTAATTTATTGTCATAGAGTTCAAGGTACTATTGATATAAGGAGTTTATGTGAATGTAGTCTGTGAGGTTCAATCCATGAATGTTGCTTCGAACAGATTGATTTTTTTTAATTGATTGAACTCAGTTTACATTGAGCATGGAATTATTTCATTGTGTCATTTCTTACAAGGGCAGATCCTTGCCTATCAAATAAATGTCTATTAGTGTAAGGGGGGCATTGGGGTGCCAAATATATAGTGGTTCTGCATTCCTTTTCATTGGATGCCTTAAGTCAAGGGACCCAACCCAGGTCCAATGGTTGCTCTTCCCATAATCTTGGGGCAGCCATCTTTTGCCTCCTCTCCCCATCAGGTAGAGTCAGTCCTAAGTCCAAGGGCTACAGGAAGTTCTGAGGAAGGACCCAGTTTATTCATTCAAGTTTCCACCTCGAGTGCTTCTGGGGTGGCCCTTGGGATATACAAGTTATTTTGAATGAAATGACAATGAAAGCTTAATCTGTAAGACTTCATATATTTTGTTTATGTATTTATCCTGATAATATGTGTGATTTAATGAATCTTTTCTAGGCTTCATAGATTTTAATTTTAAACTTTTTATTGAATTATTTTATAGTGAGGCTTATAAAAAGCTTATGCTATTTTTAAATTAGCCTCAACTGGTACACATTTGGGGAAAAAGAAGAAGTTTGAATATTTTTTGTTGCTGTTATTAATATTATACACAGCAAAACCCACATCAGTTCAGGAGTCCAGTCTCAACACATACCTTTTAGTGACATTGATAACATTCCTAGTTGTGCAATTACCGTATCTCTCACTTTCTTTTTTTTGGGGGCATCGCTGCTCTCCGGTGGTGGGAGTAGGAGGCCCAGCCCCACTGCTGGAATTGAACCTCCGTCCCAGTGGGCCGCAGTCCCGGGCACAACCACTACGCCACTGGGGCTCAGCCCCTTTTCTTTTTTATTCTTATTCATTCAGGTAAACGCATTGCCTAAGGAAGATTCCAATTAATCTTTTAAACTGCTATTGTAACTCTGATTCCCTAGTCTTTCTTTTAAAAAAAATTTTTTTGGGGGGGCATCACTGCCTCTGGTGGTTGTGGGTGCTACCCAGTGCTGCTCCTGAGAGCCACTGCTGGATTTGAACCACCAAGCCTGTAGGCCACAGTCCCGCACTCAACCACTTAGGCCACCGGTGCTCAGCCCAATTCCCTAGTCTTTCAAAGAGCATAATATTCCTTAGATACTTATTAGTTTAAACTCCACTCCTGTTTGTGAAGAAGGCTTCAGGGTATATTCTTTATTTAAGCTTTCATTATCTCCGGGCAGGGTTCTTCCAGCCTTCATGGTCAAGAAATTTGGAGTCTATCAGAATTTGAAATTATTTTCAGTATCCTTTCCCTTTTGATTAGGACTTTTGTGTCTGTGTAGAAACAGACTTTTTTTAAAAAAGAAAAGAAAATTCTTATAGTATGGGTGAAAACTTTCAGAGAAAATTGGTTTTCCATTTAAAAATTTAAATACATCTAAGTTATAAATTACATTTTAAATATATATGTTTGTACGACATCATTAGTCATTCTCTCAATATAATAGCACTTTTCCCATTCCTTCTCTAGGTTTCTCCTTTCCATTCATTCTTATTTCCTGCTCCTTTCTGCTTTCTGAGCTTTGTTTTGGGGCAAATGCTACCATTTTGGTCTTGTAGGGTTGGCTGCTCTGAGGACCATGTTCCTTATGGGCATTACTGTTCATTCCCAAGGCCTCTTGATTGCTGGGCTGCAAGTGAGCCCTGGGAGTAGGTGACGCTCCTGGTTTGAAGGGTGTCCAAAGGAGTTCCACAGCCTCAGTGATTCCACAAGTTTGTGTCCATACCAGGAAGTCTGATTTTTTTTTTTTCACCATGAGAGAACTTTTTTTTTTTTTTTTTTTTTTTAGGCATCACTGCCCTGGTGGTGGGAGTAGGAGGCCCAGCCTTTGCTCCTGGGAGCCGGAATCGAACCTCCATCCCAGTAGGCCGCAGTCCCGCGCACAACCACTACACCACCGGGGCTCAGCCGATTTTTGTTTTTATTTTGAATTTTGCCTTAAGTTTTTCTTTCACTCACTCTGGGATCTTCTATTGTGACCTCAGTCAGAGCAGTTGGTAGTGGGTATTGAAGAACCATCCCCTCTGGTTATTCTGGGCTCAGGTCTGTGAAGGCTGTTGTTCATATCTACATTAATCTTTTATACTAATCATTTCCTCAAGTCTGATTTTTTTTCATTCTTGTTTGCACTGGTGGAAGAAAGACCAATAGTAACCCTTAGCTGGCCCTACTCCCAAGCTTTTAGGACTTAGATTACTACCCACCTGTGTTAGGTAGGTTTATTGTGGGAACCTGGCCAATGAACATATGTGGGATTAATTGAAGGGTAGAGAGATAAATGTCTCAGCAAGCCTCCCCTTTCTTGACTCCTGCTCTTTGATGATCGGACCAGTGCGCTGCGGCCTTAGTTTATTCTCTGCCTCATTTTGCAAGCTACACTACCTGTGGGACACCTAACCTATGGACAGTGTCACTGTAGTTCGAGGATCCTTCAAGACCTGCTTCGCCACGCTACTGGAATATATATATATATGTGTGTGTGTGTGTGTATGTATGTATATATGTGTGTGTGTGTGTGTGTGTGTATATTGACTGGGGACGGTCAGACTGTTGGTGATCTGTCTTGCTGTTAGCTGCCTGAGGCTGGATTGCCTGAATTGCTCTACAGAGGACTCAGCTGTCTGCTTCCTTGACTTGCACCCGGTGGCCCTCAAGACTTGAAGGACTGTCAATGTATTAGCTGTCTCATGGAAGTGAGTTGCACTGAGCCATTTGTACTGCTCTATAATTAGCTGTTTATTTCTTATATCAATCTATCTATTTACCCAACTACATATAAAACCATAAGTGTCCTTTGTTTCTCTACAGAACCCTATCTAACATACCACCAAAGCAGGATGTAGAATGTTGCCTTTGTGGACAATGTTATGCCAGGTCATCTAGATCAACGGTTCTCAACCTGTGGGTCGTGACCCCTTTGGGAGTTGAGTGACCCTTTCACAGGGGTTGCCCAATTAATAACAGTAGAAAAATTACATTGATGAAGTAGCAACAAAAATCATTTTATGGTTTGGGGGGGGGTGGAGTTTCACTACAACATGAGGAACTGCATTAAAGGGTGGTGGCATTAGGAAGATTGAGAATCACTGATCTAGATGTTACCTGAGGCTATGATCCTAAGCTCCCGGGTCCAGTGACTCAGCCCCTCAAGGGATTTGGCTATATCTAAGAAATTTCCATACTTTTGCCTGCTGTCTATGTTCAGGATTCTTCTATAAAATCTTTGATCAAAATCTTTAGTAACGGTAGCCTGGCACCATCCAGTTCTGGTCTCATGGCAAGAGGGGCAGTTGCTCAGGAAGGCAACCAGCCACATACCCCATATCCTCCTCCTATTCCTGTCGCCCCTTCTTTCCCTGCTGCTCTCATAGAACATAGATCACTGGCAGTTACTTTTTTTGTTTGTTGTTATAAATATATCTGTCATGACTTCGGCCAATTCAATTTTTTACTACTATACAGCTGATTAACAGTGATGATAATAATCAACGGTGCAATCCTATGTTTAACATTATTTGTGTCACCATTAAATACCTGTTCTCCCTCCCACTTGCTACTGATAATTGCTAGAAAACTCTATGTTTGCCTTTTTTTTAAATCCCTTTTAAAATATATAAATCATTTTATTGGGGGCTCTTACAACTCTTATAACAACCAGAAGCCCCATGGTGCAGTGGGATAAGCTTTGGGCTGCTGACCAAAAGGCTAGTCACTTGAATCCACCAGCAATTCTTCAGGGAAAAGATAAAGCAGTCTGCTCCTACAGCTTTAAAAACCCATTTCTATAGGATCCTATGCTATAGGATCTTTATGAGTTAAAATTTAATCTGTTGCAGAGGGTTTTGTGTTATTTAGTATAAATGAGATCCCACAATATTTTTCTTGTAGTGATTGACTTATTTTACTCAATGTAATGTTTTTAAAACCCTTTATATTGCAGCATGTATTGTGATTTCACTTCTACTGGCTGAATAGTATTCCTTTGTATGTATATACCATATTTTGTTTAGCCATTCATTTGTTGATGGACATTTAGATCACTTCTATCTGTGGCTGTTGTGAGTAGTGCTGCAATGAACATTGGTGTATAGGTCTCTGAGTCTCTGCCTTCAAATCTTTAGGGTATCTACCTACGAATGTAACATATGGTAGTTCTAGTTTAGTTTTTTGAGACACTGTCACACTGTTTTCTATAATGGCTGAACCATTTTGCATTTCCACCAGAGATGAATAAAGATTCCTAGTTTCTCACATTCTCTCGAACATTTGTTCTTCTTATTATTTTTTATAAAGGATAGAAGTTGTTTCAGGTTTTACAGCCACAGAACACGGGACCCCCCCCCCCACATGTGGTGATCTGAGGCGGGTGGAAAGAGAGATAGAGGGGGAGGAAGAGAGAGAGGAGAGAGGGAGAGACTGGCACAGCTGAGCAGAAGAGCTGCTAGAAAAAGAGACCGAACATTTGTTATTATTATTTACCTCTTTGTCATCCTGTTGTTGTTAGATACTGTTGCTTCCATTCAACTCGTAGAGACCACATGTACAACAGAACAAAACGCTGCCTGAACTCACACCATACTTATAATGGTGCCCGTGTTTCAGTCCATTGTTGCATCTTCTCTGTCAATCCATCTCTTTTGGGGTCTTCCTTTCTTTTGCTGACCCTCTACCAAGCATGAAGTTCTTTTTACAGTGTCTGGGCCCTCTTGTCTAATTAAATTATTGGCAATGCTAATCTTTTCTCCATTGATTATGCTGTTGCTTTTTGGCCCAGTTGCAAGGATTATTTTTTTAAAATATTGAGGCATAATCCATACTGTAGGCTCTAAGTCTTCAGTTTTTGCTAGTAAGTACTTCAACCCCTCTTTCTTTTAGCAAGCAAAGTTGTGCTACATCGCTGTTCGAGGTTCTTAATGAGTCTCCCCCTAATCCGGATGTCTCATTGTTCTTCATATAGTCCAGATGAAAATATTATTTGCTCAGCACACTGAAAGGTACAACCACGGAACACCTTTCCTGATTTTAAACCATGTAGTAATTCCTATTACTGTTGGAATAGCTGCTGCTGTATAGTTTTTACATGAGCTCAATAAAATGGTTGCATTCTTATTCTTCTCAATGTGATCTATAATTTGCTATGGTTCACACAGCCAAAGACCTTTCCACAGGCAATATTGAAGAATGATGATGAATCTGTAAAAAACACTCTGCAACAGGGATGGACCTGGAGGACACTATGCTGAGTAAAATTGGAGAAACACAAAAAGATAAATATTGTCTGAAATCACTATTATAAAAATTTAAGAAAAAAAAACACACTCTCGGGTGATTACCAGTAGTGAAAAGGAAGGAGGGTAAGGAGAAAGCATAGGTTAGAGGGTAGACCAGTGTTAACTTATGTGACGCAGACAATAATGTACAATAAGAGGGAGGTTAAGAAAAGGCAAAAAAAGGGTGGTGCTGGTTCTAGTGGCTTAAGAGTTGGGCTGCTAACCACAATGGCAACAGTCGAAGCCACCAGCTACTCCTTGAGAGAAAGACGAGATTTTCTACTCCCACAAAAAATACAGTCTCAGAAACCCACTGGGGCCATTCTGCTCTGTTCTGTGGCATTACTGTGAGTTGCAAACAACTCAATGGCAGTGATTTATGGGGGAAGGATGAATGTAGGGGAAGACACTGGAATGTCTGTAAGAGTTAAAGAAAACAGAAGAAAATACTGCTATATTCACAGTTCTACAACAATGGTGATCTTCATGTAGGTTTAATAGGTGGAAGAGGCTGAGTGGGTATATACTTATGAATGTATATGTATATAGATTCCCATAGGATATTTGTATATGTGTATTTATCTTTGCTGTAAATATATCTATGAATATGGGAGTTTCATACCAGAGATATTATTATGAAAATTGGCTATACATCACCAAATATCTTTAAGAACAAATCTCTTATACTAGGGGATCAAGATCATAGTCTCCGAGGAAACCACTGTCAATTAGCACAGCATAGTTCATAAAGACAGTGTTCTACATCCTAATTTTGTGAGTAGTGACTGGGGTCATAAGCCGACACTTACGGTGCAACTATTGACCTTCTCCCATCTGGAGGAAAGGAGAGTGATGACAATCAAGAACCACGTAGAAGTAACGAGTTCAGTGGACTGATGAGCCACCCAAACATCAGCCTCCTTAACCCTGAGAATGTCTACAACCAACTGTTCTGAAAGGAATCACATTAGAAGTTCTTGGATAGAGTGGGAGAATACTGTGGACAAGAAATCATAAGAGAAACCAAGTGAAGTGATCTAATGGAGACTGGTGGGGCCCCCAAGACTATGGCCCTTGCTCTTTCATGAATAGAACTGAACTCACCTCTGTGTTAGAATAATCAACCATTTAATATAAAAGCGTCGCTTTTACCCAAGGACAAAATTTAGTGAGTTGAAGGAGAAATGAAAAAAGGAGACTCAAGGAAGCAGTGGGATAAGCCATGGTGCACTGAGGAAAATTGCAATGGATGAGTTGAAACAGTCATGAGTATTAAATGTTGAATGTAAAGTGAGATCTGCTCTATAAACTGTCACATAATTCACATAAAAAGTGGGAGTGGGAGGTGGGGGAAAACTTTTACAGAGTCAATAAAGCACAGGTAAACAAATGCTTGTATTTTCTGCTTTTTACCATCACTCATCTGAGGTCAGGAATGACACATCTTATTTTTCCTTTTCTGAATTAACTGTGATGTACTACTGCAACTATTGAAATATTCAATAAAAATTTACTTGTGCAACAGGATAATGGGTGAAGGGAGCCATCAGATAGGGTACAATATGACAAAATAATTTATATATTATCAAGCGTTCGTGAGGGAAGGAGGTGGGGGGATAGGGGAAATATGAGGAGCTAAGTAGAAAGTTATGAGCTTTAAGTATATTAAAAATTTACTTGTGTATGGTAATAGCCAATAATTTTCATATTCGATTGGTTTGCCTTTCTTTGGATAGGCATAAATAAAACCACCTCTTCCAGTTGGTTAGCCAGAGAGCTGTCTTCCCCATTTACATAGATCAATGATCACCTTAAGAGCGGCATACATTTGTTGAAGCATTTCAGTGTATATTGCATCAATTCCTGGACTCTTGTTTTGTTTTTGTTTTTTGCCAATGCCTTCAGTGTAGCTTGGACATATTTCTTTAGCACCATCAGCTCTTGATCATATACTTCATCTTGAAATGGTTGAATATTGACCAGTATTCTTGGTACAGTCACTCTGTATATTCCTTCCTTACTCTTTTAAGGCTTCCTGTGTCATTGAATATTTTGCCCACTGTGTCAGGCTGGGTAGATTAGAGAAACAAATCCAGGGAGCCTCATATGTTTATAAGAAAGAGTTTTATATCTAAGAATAATTGTGTATTCAGAAAAATCCCAATCCAGTCTAGATCAAGGCCATAAGTCCAATATTAGCCCATATATATGATACTAATCTATAAATTCCTCGTTAGACTCACACAACTCATGCAATAACACCGAATACAGGAAGATCCCAGGCCAGTGGGTGGAAAGTCTTGTGAGTCCAGTGGCAGTAGAAGCATCTCAGCTCTGGCATAGGACTCTCCGTGACTCCTCCAGCTCCAGGGCTCTGGCTCCATCACTGTGGCTCCAGGTGGTTTGTCAACAGTAATGGCTAGCAAAAAAGGAATCTGTGTCTGGTCTCCAGTGAGCTATTCAATATAGTAACATTAATCTTGAATTTTTTGTCAGTTCTTTCACCTTGAGAAATGTTGAATATATTCTTGCCTTTTGATTTTCTAATTCAGATCTTTGCATATTTCATTACAATGCTTTTACAGTGTCTCCCTGAGCTGCCCTTTGAAATTTTCTGTTCAGCTCTTACTTCATCGTTTCATTCCTTTTGTCTTTGCTACTCTATGTTCAAGAACAAGTTTCAGAGTCACTTCTGACATACATCTTAGTCTTTTCTTCTTTTATTGTATTTTTTTCATCACTGCCCTCTGGTGGTCTTGGGAGCTACCCAGAGCTGCTTCTAAGAGCTGCCGCTGGATTTGAACTGCCAAGCCCGCCGGCTGCAGTCCCGCACTCAACCACTTATGCCCCCGGGGTTCAGCTCTTTTCTTGTATCTTTTTTTTTGGGGGAGGGCATCACTGCCCTCAGGTGGTGGGAGTAGGAGGTCTAGTCTTTGCTCCGTGGAGCTGGAATTGAACCTCCATCCCAGTGGGCCGCAGTCCCGCGCACAACCACTAAACCACCGGGGCTCAGTCCCATTTCTTGTATCTTTAATGATCTTTTTTCTCCATGTGAAATCAGTGGAAAAATTGATCAAAAAGATAAATGATAAAAGATAAAAGCTCCCAAGAACTTTCTGTAGCTCCCTCATATTGATTATTAGTGTCCAGGGGTCAAATCTATTCTTGAAGCATTCTCTAAATTCATGTGGGATATACTTGTTTTAGTCTAGATAGACTAGAGAAACAAATTCATAGACATTTATATGTGTATAAGAAAGAGCTTTATATAAAGAGTAATTGTACATTAAGAAAACATCCCAGCCCAATCCAGATCAAGTCCATAAGTCTGATAATAGCCCATATGTCTGATACCAATCTATAAAGGTCTCTTCAGACCCACAAAATACATGCAATGATGCCAAATGCAGGAAGATCACAGGTCAGTGGCCTGGAAGCCTTGTTGATCCAATGACGTTGTAAGCATCTCAGCAATGGCAGGGGTCTCCACATGGCTTCTCTGGCTCTAGAGGTCTGGCTCCATCAGCCTCTCTCCACATGTTTTCTCCACAGGGATGTCTCTCAGAGAGTGAGCAGACAGAGAGAGAGTGTCTCCCGTCTCCAAAGAGGAAATGCAGGAGTTCCCAAAATCCTCAGGAGAAGGTCATGTCCACACAGAGGCCTCATTGGCTATATCCTGATTGACAGGCTAGAATTCCGCCACCCCTACACTCTTAATCCTCAAATTGACACGATTATGTAAGAACCACAATTTCTCAAGGTAGTATCTTGAGTCTTGAGTCTGATTTTAACCTTTTCAGCTTCAGCCTGAACTTGAATATGAGCAATTAATAGTTACTCCACAATCATCCCCTGGCCTTGTTTTGGCTGGTGATGTTGAGTTTCTTTTTACAAGATATAGTTGATTTGATTCCCATGTGAGATTCATTTTTGTAGTCACCATCTATGTTGTTGAAAATAGATATTTGTGGCGAAGAAGCCATTGGTCTTGGAAAATTCTGTCATATGATCTCTAGCACAATTTCTCTCATATTTTCAATTATGCATTTTTCTTTACTTCCAACCTTGCATTCTGATCATTAATAATTATCTAAGCCTCTTGTTTGAGTAACTTCAGACTGTAGAAGTTGATATAATTCTTCACTTCCTTCTTCTTTGACTCTAGTGGTTGTTGTATAAGTCTGAATAGTAATCCTATTAGCTAAGCTTCTGTGTAGGCATTTGGATATTATCTTATCATAGATAGTACTGTACTTTAAGCTAGATCTTGAAATGTCCTTTTTTATGATGAATGTGAAACTTCCTCTTGAGTTTGTCATTTGTCGCATAGTCAACCGATTTTCTTGGCTAATACTAGTTCATGTCAGCATATTAATGTCTGAGATATTGATTTTTATTGGTTCATTTAATTTTTGATGACTTTCTCATCTCACAATCTGACCACAAAGTAAAACCAAGAGCTGTCATTTCTTAAATTCTGAGATGTTTAATCAGCCTGCCTTCCTTTCTCTGTATTTCATATCCATCATCTATCTACTCATCCTCAGGAGTTTTAGTTGTTCTTAGCAGAAGGAGTATGGAGAACAAAGAAATTTCATGAAAGCTGAACCTGACTCCTGCTTTTTCTATAATTTCTTTTTTTTCCTTTTCTATAATTTCTTACTGCTTTTTTTAAACAAACTTTTTCTGCTCTTTTTGCTAGAATTTTGTATTTTTTTATTACTGGTTTAATTTATAACCATTCTCAATTATCTATCATGATCTAAATAAAAAAATAAACTATAATAGATTAAACATGTCTTAGAAATAGATTAAACATGTCTTAGACTTTTTTACTATCTAACAAATCACTCTAAAAGTTTTTTTGGCATAAAATGACAGCCATTGTGTCATTTTTATAAATCCTCTGGGACAAGAATTTGGACAGAGCATAGCAGAGAACAAATAACTCTAGTTTACATTAGCTGGAATCTCAGCTGGAAGGACTGGGATCTATAAGCAAGTCCTTCTAACTAACTGGTTCTTTCCAGTTCAATCATGGCCAAAGAACAAGACCACAACAGAACTGAATTTTAAAAACTTGGATGAATTGGAATGGCAACTGGAAAGGGGAAAATTACTAGTTAAAGCCTGCTAGAAGCTTAATCTCCCTTTTTGAAAACAAACACAGTGTACATGTTGCATAACAACCAAATCTTTTACCCAGCAGACTGGAAAACAGTGATGCCTAAATTAAAGATGGCAGCCCACCACCCCACTTTGAATGGGTGCTGCTCTTCACAGTTCTGCTAATAATTCAACCTCATGCATTAGGTTCCTGAAAGGGTTCACTATACCTTTTTTGAGCTTCCCATTCCAAGGCTATTATGGATCACCCCAAATTAAAAATTCAAGTAGGTCCCTCTTTTGCTTTATTGGCCATAACTGAACCAATTAGAACCTCTCTGAAACCCTGCTAGAAACATGTGGAAGCTTTTTTTTTTTTGGGGGGGGGGCATCACTGCTCTCTGGTGGTGGGAGTAGGAGGGCCAACCCCACTGCTGGAATTGAACCTCCGTCCCAGTGGGCCGCAGTCCCGTGCACAACCACTACGCCACCGGGGCTCGGCCCATGTGGAAGCTTCTTTATCCACATGTCTTGTGTCTGAAATGGGAATACTGAAAGACTAGGCCTAGCTGAATATCTTGGAGTGGTACTAATGATTTGTTTTACTAACCTAGAGGTTGGTGGTTGGAAACACCCCAATGGTGCCATGGGAGAACAGCCAGGTGATCGAGTTCCATAAAGGTTCCAGCTAGCAAAAGCTGCACAGCATTTCTTTTCTGTAACACATGAGGTTTGATGACAATGGGTTTGGTTTGATTTTAGGCCTGGCTGAGACTAGACTGCCTGTGTGTGGTCTCACTTTGTCATGTAGACTTCCTCACCATATTGCAGCCACATAATAGTTGAACTCTTATATGGGAACTCAGAATTTCAAGGGAGAACATTATAGTGACCAAGGAAGATGTTTCAGGCCTTTTATGACATAGAAGCCACCTAGTCCAAAACACAACTAATTTCAAAGGGAGTGTGCATAGAGGCCCATCTATGTATGAGAGGAATATCCAAAATGTCTAGCTATTTTTAAAAACTTCCACAGAAAGTACACAAAATTTGAACACCTTTTAATTTTTAAATGTACACTAAGATAAATGTAAAAATTTTAATTGAATGCATTTTCAAGAAATGATTTTTTCTAATATATTCAGAAGTATCTCCTACATTCAAAGGTAAATGTTAATAACATTAAAACGTAAAAATACAGCGGGGCATTTTAAGGTTTTCAGAAATTTAATGAAATCTTATTAAATGATTTCGAACCTAAATTTGTTCATAATTCTACTTGCATTTCATACACATTGCATCTACACTTACATGCTTATAAATTGTTCCACCACTAGTCTGTCATACCTTGCTGTGACTTGCATAGTGTGGCTGGAGTGCTGGAAGCTATACCACTGATATTTCAAATACTGGCACGGTCACCCATGGTAGACAGGTTTTAGTGGAGCAAATACATTTTTTTCAACTCTGTGAGCAGTAGCTATATACAGGAACCTCATTCGATGAAATGCACAGGTTTTAGTAGACTACATCTGTGAAAAGAGATCATGGAGAAGCTCAATATCATCATTCCCAACAAAGGCAGGGTTTGCCTGCAACATATAGCATTAATTGCTCATTTGCAAGTTCAGGTGAAAGCTGAAGAATATATATGTATATATTTTTTAAAAAGCTAAAAAAAGCTGAAGAATATGAAAAGAAAACCCCAAATATGTTTTTTAGTACATCAATTTAAAGACCTGACTTTAAAGACCATCTCAAGAATAGATTTGATGCAGCGAACACTAATGACAGAAGACCTGACAAGCTGTGGGAGGACATCAAGAACATCCTATGTTCTTGGAAAGCAAAAGGCCATTAAAAATAAAGGAACAAAGAAAAGACCAAAATGCATATCAGGAGAGATTCTGAAATTAGCTCTTGATTATTGAATAGCTAAAGTGAAAAAATTGATGAAGTAAAAGGATTATTCAGTAGACTTTAAAGGGTGGTATGAGAAGACAAGACTCTAAAATCCAACTCACAGCTACCAAGTTGCTCATGAAATGTACAAAAACCTGGAGTTCGAAAACCCGAGTGAAAGAACACACTCAGCATCTCTCACACTGAAGGAAAAATCCAACACTCAAGTTGAAGTATTGAAGGATTCTGAGAACAAAATTTTGAATGATGCAAGGTTTTAACCAAAGATGGAAGGAACACACAGTCACTGTTCCCAAAAGAATTGGTTGATGGTCAACTGTTTCAAGAGATAGCCCATTAGCAACAGCCAATGGTCTTGAAAAGTTGAGCTTATAATTAGTGAAAAACAGGGTGGAGATCAAGACTCTAGAAATTGATGGAATGTGCACTTCGATGTTTCAACCAATGGATGCAATACTAGAAGTGCTCCGTAGTCTATTCCAAGACAGTTGGAAGATGGCCAATGGTCTGGAAAAGATACACATTTGTGCCCATTCCAAAGATTGGTTATGCAGCAGAGATATCGAACAAGGTCACATAAAATGAAAATTTTGCTTAAGATAATTTTTTAAAATGGTTGTTGCAATATATTGACAGGAAACCAAGATCAATTCCTCTGTGGAGGCTTATAACTGCTTAATAATGTATGGTGGAAGTGATTCTACATGACTTTCCTGGTTAAATCATAAAGGGCCCTGGAGTTTCTGGCTTGCTCACTAGAATATTCTCTTGACATCTTGAGCCACTGTTTGAGTCCTACTATCGTGAGGTTATTTCTAGCAGCATTCAGGAAAGCAGACAAGGTGTTAGGTAAATCTGGTGTAGAAGATCTCTGTAACATGTTAAAAAGCAAAGATGGCACTTGGAAGACTGCTTTGGTGCACTTGAACACAAGTCAGAGTATTTTCAATTGCCTCAGATGCATGTGAAAGCTTAACAGTGAATAAAGAAGGTTGCAAAGCTGATATTTGTGAATTATGGTGAAGAATATTAAATATATCATGGAATGCCAGAAGATCAACAAAGAGGTCGGGGCTCAATAAAATCATTTTATTGAGGTCTTATACAGCTCCTTATACAGCTCCTATCACCTTCCAGTGGCGTAGTGGTTGAGTGTGGGACTGCGGCCCACTGGCTTGGTAGTTCAAATCCAGCAGCAGTTCTCCAGGAGCAGGGCTGGGCCTCCCACTCCCACCAGAGGGCTGTGATGCCCCAAAAATAAATAAATAAAAAGAAAAGAAAAACCAAAATAAATAAGTCTTGGAAGAATGTAGCCTGAAAGTTCCTTAGAATTGAGAATGGTGAGATTTCATCTCACATATTTTGGACATTTATCAGGTGGACATTTATCAGGAAGGACTAGTCCTGGAGATAAACATCATATTTGGTAAAGTAGAAGGTCAGAGAAAAAGATGACTCTGACCTCAACAAGATGGACTGACACAGTGGCTGCAACAATGGGCTCAAAAAGTAAATATAGTTCCTATCAATAATAAAGAAAGACAGTGAAGTTATGTACACGGCAAATGGCTTCATGCTTTTTAGCCATATTTTAAAATGTGGTTTCCTTTTGCTTTACTGGGAGGAAAGCCTAAGCAAAATGTTCTTTCCTGGAGCAGTCAGTCCTGAATTGCTGTATCTGTTATGCTTCTTACCAGAGTCCATGGGGTCACTGTCTGTTTCCTTAAGGTGGTATGATAATGCAGTGTTCCTGATGTGCAGCAAAGAGATAACACACAAAAATGCTAATCAAAACAGAGTAGACCTGACTGCAGGAAGAGGAAGCTGTTACCTTCCCTTAAACATTTAAATTTGCCTGCTTTCACTCACTGCAAAGATGGAAATTGAGTCAAGAATTAGAATGATATCAATATGTGTACTCTTAGAAAATCTCTTGCATTCTCCCCACAATGACTTCAGCATTTACACTCTGTAATGTCATTGGTGGGTAAGAACTGACAACTGTTTGCTTTTTCAGTCGTGGTGAATTTAAAAACATTCAAGCTTCACTCCTTCAGAATTCCTTTTTGAAAACTTTTAGCCACCCAAATTGAATGAGTTTACTGTGGCTGAGATTTAAGGCAATAACCTGAAGGAAACACTGCCTTGGTTCATGAATTTCTCTGGGTGAATGAAAACCTGTTTCCAGACATGTAACAAGATGTGAACTTGAAATCTCCATTCAGATACAATCACGATAATTTTACCAATTCCATGGATTTGGTGGCTCAATGGGGATTAAAAAAATTATTTTATTGAGGGCTTATACAGCTCCTATCACCATCCATTCTTCTTCTATCCATCCATCCATCCATCCATCCATCCATCCATCCATCCATCCATCCATCGTGTCAAGCACATTTGTACATTTGTTGTCATCATTGTTCTCAAAACATTTGCTTTCTATTTAAGCCCTTGGTATCAGCTCCTCACATTTTTTCCTTCCTACTCCACCCTCCGTCCCTCTTGAACCATTGATAATTTATAAATTATTATATTTGTTTATGTCTTATATTGACTGATGTCTCCCTTCACCCACTTTTCTGTTGTCCATCCCCTTAAGAGGGGATTATAGGTAGATCATTATGATTGGTTCCCTCTTTCACGCCCCCACCTTCTCTTTCCCCTCCTGGTATTGCTACTCTCATTATTGGTCCTGAGACATTTATCTGTCCTGGATTCCCTGTGTTTCCAGCTCTTATCTCTACTCATGTACCTGCTCTAGTGTAGTCGAATTTGTAAGGTAGAATTAGAGTCATGATAGTGGGGACAAGGAAGCATTAAAGAACTAGAGGAAAGTTGTATGTTTTATCAGTGCCATACTGCACCCAGCCGGGCTCTTCTCTTCCTTGTGACCTTTCCATCAAGGGATGCTCAGTTATCTACAGGTGGGCTTTGGGTCTCCACTCTGCACTCCCCCTCATTCTCATAGATATGATTTTTTGTTCTGGGTCTTTGGTGCTTGATATCTGATCCTATCAACACCTCAAAGAACATGTTATGCATTGAACTGTGTACACTAATGTAACAATGCCTCTGCCATTAGCCTTATATTTTACATAATCCCCAAACTAGCTCACTCATTCATTCACTCACTCACTCACTCACTGCCATCCAGTCACTGTCCACTCATAGTGACCCTATGGGAGAGGGTATAGTTGCCCCTGTGGGTCTTTGCAGCTGTAACGCTTTACAGGACTAGAGAATCTGGTTGTCCTCCCAAGGATGAGCTAGTGTTTCCAACTGCTGACCTGGCAAGTCAGCAGCCCCACACATAGGCACGGTGCCACCAGGGCTTCCCTCTGCATCAACAGGGAAGTGAAAAAAGGGACAAGGCATCGTGGTCGTGGGCGTCAGTGCTAGCTCATCAGAAATGTTGAAGTAGGACAGAAGGACAAAAGAAGAAGTGGCTAAATGAGTGAGTGCACACGGCGAAAGAGAAAACAACCAGAGGGGAAAACCGCCTACGGCTACTTACTAGAAACCTGTGTGTAAGTAATTGAATGTCGTTTTTCAGTAGGGGCCTTGTGGTAATTAAATTAAAACCCAAACCAAGGCTGTTGCCACCGAGCCAATCCTCATGACAATCCCATGCTCTGTGGGGTATCCAGTTGGGGATCATTGGACCTTTCTATGGTGGCCCTGCTGGGTGGGCTTAGGTGGATGGAAAAGGAATGAGGATGAGAATATTGTCATGGACAATGGCTGCACCTGTGTAGGCTAAAGTCCAGGGTAAACCATTTGCACTGCCCAGGAATCTGGTAAGAAGATCATGGTAAATAGATACATTTTATTTATTTATAATAGTGTCATTAAAATTATCATGGAAAATATTTATATAAATGAATTTTTAATGGAAAATTTCAGTGGAACAAATACATGGAATTTCCTTCTTGAATGTGTTTAAAGGTAGGGCTATCTTTCATTTGTTCAGAACAGTGCAGGTTTATTTAATCCCTCACATGTGCAGACCCTTGTAATTACAGAGCATTTTCACACTGTTTTGAGGATCACAGTAGTTTCATTAAGGCAGTGGGACCTTGTCCTATTACATGCATGAGGAAACAATCTAGATACTAAGGGATTTGTCCAAGGGGACTTTGTCATTAAATAGCAGAGCCAGAATTAGAACTCATGCCTTCTGCTATGGAGATAAGGCTTTTAGTAGGGATTGAACTCTCTGATAAGTTCTCCATGATCCTTATTAGCCACAACTTTCTCTAGATGTAGGTTATATATTAGCACATCACAGTATTTTATAGTCACACAGTGCTGCAGGAGACTTCAAATACAGACATCTACAAATAGCAGATGTGACAAACATCTCTGATAGCTGCATTTCGCCACTCTGCATCCTCGTCAACTGGAACTTTCATCCTGGGAGGCCAGCCAGCAGCAACTGCATCATGGAGAGTGGGTAGGCTCAGCAGAAAATTGCGGCAGGGAGTAGAGTGGTATGTGGAGAGCCAAGGCAAGTTATTTATTTCTCAGCTCCTTCCTTGTTAGATTGATAGTAAGTTGACAGTGACTACACTCTTGAAATTTTTGGTGCAGCAGATCGAGTCAGAACTTCTGGCTCCCAGAAAGTAGCCTTTAATCTCTGGTGTAGGTGCATTGGTGGATAAATACCCCCACCTCCTTTCCCTAAATCTGACATCTGTGAAGTCTGCCCTACACCATCTAGTTGTGGTCCCTTTCAAGACTAAACCTGCACTCAGTGATGATTGGCACCTTGTATCAGCTTCCTTCCCTGCACAGTCTCCATTTTTCACTCTTCTATATCTTCTAGGATAACCTCTCAAATAAAATACTTTTGCTCCAATCCTAGTCGCAGGGTCTGCTTCTGGAGGACCTAACCCAATTCAGAAACAACAGTTTTCTTTCTCTGTGGCTTCAGGACCCTCTTCATTCCATCACCCCTTCAAGTCAAGGAACATTCACGACTACCCATTTTTGTCAGCCCCCGAGTCTTCCACTATCCTTTATATACATAACTCTAAGGTAGACCTGGGGATCTATGCAGGGCAGTTGTTGTTGCTGTGGCTAGGTGTCCTAGAGTCCGTTCCAATGCACAGCAAGCCTGTGCACAACAGAAGGGAACACCGTGTGGGCCAGCACCATCCTTTCCGTTGTTCTTGTATTTGAGCCCACGGGTGCAGCCGTCTCCCTGACGTTCTTTCTTCGGCTGCCCCTCCACTTTATAAAGCATCACATCTCTAGGGACTGGTCTCTCCTGACAACACGTCTAAAGTACATGCGACAGGACCTTGCCACTCTTGCTTCTAAGAAACATTTTGATTGCACTTCTCTCAAGATAGGTTTGTTTGTCCGCCTGGCAGTCCAGGGTATTTCAACATTCTTCACCAGCACTATGGTTGATGCATTTCAATCAGGAGTGGCTAAAGATTAGGTATTCTTTTAGTAAAATAAAGAGAATAAAGGAGTGGGCATGTAGTAGTTTCAGTCACAGAGGCACAATTCAAATATTAGAATTTTTGGAGACATATTTGTGAGATATAGAGATGACACTAATCAGGTCATCAAATGCTCTGCTGCCCAACCCCCAAATCAAACTCATCTGCCTTTAAATTGGTTATGAATCTTGGCGACCCACACTATGAGTGCACTACATGCAGTTACATTAGTGAAAAAAATCAGTCAACTTTAGGTTGCTTTTTGGGACAACTCAGGAGCTGGTTCTGCCCTGACATTACTCTTAGAGGCATAATTCTTGCAATTTCTTTGTAGTACAGATCTGATAGCCCACTTACCTCTTACTCCTTAGTTACAACAAAATTGTTCTTCATACAAGGGCATGGTCTGCTTCTTTTCATGTCTCAGCCATTGCTATGTCAATATTTACACTCCCTTGTAGCAACAGTTTTTTTGCACCGTGATTAACATTTGGCATGACTGCTGGAGAGATTGGCTCTCTCAGGCACACTTGCTGAGAATCCCTGAGCCAGTTGTTTTAGATTTCAAATGAATAACAATACTTTTCCTCCAGAAACTCCAAGTATTATAATAATGAGTGAAGACAAATTTGGCATGGGAAGAAATAATAATACAAATGAAATGTCAAGTAATTTATTAAGAGGGTAATTTCGGTTCTCAATCCTACCACAGCCCATTGTTGAAATTGTGCAAGACTTCCCTAAAAACAGAGTGACAGGGAAGTGAAACAGGGTACATTTAAGTCCAGGAAAGAGAGTAGAAATTCTGGGAGTCTGGGGAGGGGGTGGAGGCTGATGGCCTATGACTAGTGGAGCCTCTGTATGTCCTGTAGGCATGTTATTGTTGTTAGGTGTTGGCTCCAACTATGTGACCCTTGGTACCCTGCCTGGTCCTGTGCCAGCTTCCCAATTTCAACCCATTGTTGCAACCATGTGTCAATCCATCTCGTTGAGGGCACTCTTCCTTTTCCCTGACCCTGTACTACCAACGATGGTGTCCTTCTCCAGGGATTGACATGTCTTCCTCCACATGGGAGGAACTCTCCTATTCTCACGTCTAAAGCTTGTTCTGGCTGTAATTCTTCCAAGATAGATTTGTTTGTTCTGAAAGAACATAGTGTGTTTCAGGATTCTTTACCAACCTCACAATTCAAACTCATCCATTTTTTTCTCCAGTCTCCCTTCTTCAATGTCCAGCGTTTGTTCTATACATGGCAATTAAAAAATACCATGGCTTGGTTCAGGCTCAGCTTAGAGAACCAAAATTTCCAAAGTAGCATCTTAGCGTTAGAACATTTAAAAGAGTTCTTTTGTATCACATTTGTCTAGTGCAACACATTGTTTGCTTTCTAGACTGCTACTTCCAAGGATTTAAAAAAATTGTGAATGCAAATAAAATGAAATCATTAATGACTTCAGTATTTTCTCTGTTTATGATGATGTAAAAGTGCCCTGCTGAAGGGGGCACTAAACCATCAAAGGGGAGCGTATTGTTTATATCTCCACAGGGAAAGAGGGACCAAACTTAAACCCGGAGACGCAGGATGTGAATGCAGCATGACAACATGGAGTGGAGACCCAGTGGAGGGACCTGAGAATACAACCCCAACCCCAACTATAGGGACAGCCACCTCTCTACCAGAGGAATTTACCTTGGAGGCCAGCACTGAAGCTGAAGCTTGATATATATATATATATATATATATACCTGACCAGAGCACACAAGAACAAATGAAAATGGAGGAAAAGAGAATGCCATGCATCCTGGCCCACCAAACCTTCAGGGTGATATTCCCACTCAGAACAGCTAATGCACAAAGAGGACTATACAGCCAGCTCACTATGAAATACGGCTACCATCACTGACCCAAGGCCTATCGGGGGAAGGATGAAGAAGCAGGGTCAAGATTATACCCTGTCGGACACAACCACATCAATGCAAAGCACTAAGAGTATGCAACAGAGCGTAGTGCCAAGGATATACTTTGGGGCCAGGGTATGGCACCCCATCTGACTCAACCAGGGGTCACTCTAGGAGATCAACTATAGACCTTGAACTTTATACAGGTTTTTATATTGCTATTATTTTATTATTCTTTTACATATATGTATAGCACATTGAGGGGTTTCTTGCTGCTGTTATTGTCTTATTTGCTTCAGTTGCTTCATTTTAGGAGGCCTTTTTTGTACTGCAGGTCTGTCTAGACAAGATAGGCTGGACAAAGAGTTGGGAGGCAAAAATGACAGGACTGATGGTTCCAGGGTAGGGGACATGGTAGAGGGGGAGGAAGGGGTAAGGTGGTGATGTCGACCAGCTCAGGAAAAAGGGAATAACAATTGATACAAAATCAGTGACAAGGGTGGATGACAGAGGCCGATAGGGATTGATTAAGACTAATGTAACAGAAAAATACTGAAACCCAAATGGAGATTGAGCATGATAATGAGACAAGAGGGAAGCAAATGGAAATAGAGGAAGGAACTGGGGGATAACGGGCATTTATAGAGAGGCTCAAATACAGGTATGTACATAGGGGCATGTATTTATAAGTGATGATGGGGAAAGAGATTAACGTGCATACTTAGAGGGTTAGTAGTAGGAAAACAGATGGGCATTGGTCCTCCACTCAAGTACTTCCTCGGTGCAAGAACACTTTGTTCTATTAAATTGGCATTCCAAGATGCTCACCTTTTCAACAAAATCACTGAAGACAAATGTGTGCATAAGCAAAGGTGGTGAAGAAAGCTGATGGTATCCGGCTATCAAAAGATGTAGCATCTGGGGTCTTAAAGGCTTGAAAGTAAACAAGTAGCCATCTAGCTCAGAAGCAACAAAGCCCACATGGAAGAAGCACACAGCTTGTGGGATCACAAGGTGTCAAAGGGATTAACTATCAGGCTTTAAGAACTAAAAAGCATAACATTGCATGCTCACTTTCCTGATATGATTGCTGAGGACAAATGTGTGCATAAGCTAATATGGTGAAGAGAGCTAATGGTGCCCGGCTACCAAAAGATATAGCATCTGGGGTCTTAAAGGCTTGAGTAAACAAGCGGCCATTCAGCTCAGAAGCAATAAAGCCCACACAGAAGAAGCACACCAGTCTGTGTGATCATGAGGTGGTGAAGGGATCCAGTGTCAGGCATCAAAGAGCTAAAATTATATTATTATTAATGAGGGAAGTACAGATTGAGGACCCAAAACCCATCAATAGGTGAGGTGACATCCTCTTACAGAGGGGTTACAAAGAGGAGATGAGCCAGTTAAGATACAGGGTGATAGCAATATAATATGCAACCTTCCTCTAGTTCCCAAATGCTGCCTCCCACCCATTATCATGACCCCAATTCTACCACGTAAATCCAGCTAGACCAGGAGATGTACAGTGAAGTTGGAAACATGGGAAATTTAGGATAGATGATCCATCAAGACTAGTAATAGGAGTGGTAATACCAGTAGGGTGGAAGGATGGAGGGATAGAAAGGGAGAACCAATTTCAGGGATCTACACATAGCCTCTTCTCTGGGACATGGACAACAGGGAAGTGGGTGTTGGGACACATTGGACAGTGTACAGTATGAAAATAATAACAATTTGTAAATTACCAAGCATTCAAAGGGGACGGGGGGTAGGAAGGGAAATAGAGGGAGCTGATAGTGGGAGCCTGGAGGGAGGGAGGATGTTTTGAGAGTGATGATGGCAATAAGTGTGTAAATGTGGCCTGCATACAATTAATGTTTGTATGCATTGTGATGGGAGTTGTATGAGCCCCCAATAAAATGATTCATTAAAAAAAAAGAATTATAAGAAATTTTTACTTGAGCCCTCACTATAAGTTTTTTTTTAATTTTTATTTTTAAATCATTTCATTGGGGACTCATACAACAACTGGAAATGATGGCAACATATGTACAAATATGTTTGATACAATTGATGTATGAAATGTAAGAGCTATAAGAGCTTCAATAAAATGACTTAAAAATAAAGAAAGAAATTTATAAATAAAAATTTTTAAAGAAAAAAAGTGCCCTGGTGGTTTTGTTTATAAGCACTGAACTGCTAACTGCAAGGCCAGTGATTATAACTTACCAGCTGTGCTGTGGGAGAAAGATTAGGCTTTCTTCGCCCATAAATACTTAAAGCTTCAGAAGCCATGTATAGGTCAATTTTGACTTAATGATTGTGGGGTTGAATTTTTTCATTATTATGATGTTGCTTATTGGCTGACCTGTAGGGATTTTTATTGTATTTATGTTGGGTTGTGATCCATACTGAAGGCTGTAGTCTTTAAAACTAGTCTACGAAGGTCATTATAGAACCTCATAGGACCTTTAATAATTCTCACTGAATTTAGGCACCATCTCAAGAGTAGATTTTATATTACTGAATACTAATTACTGATGGTTAGAGGAGTTGTGGGATGACATCAAAGACATCATACAAAAAGAAAGCAACATGGTACTATAGTTAAGTGTGGTGAAGAAATCAGAGATGCCAGCTATCAGAAAGTACAGCATCTTGGGTCTTAAAGGCTTGTCTCAAAACAAGCAGCTGAGTGAGGTGTCGTTCAAGTCTACATGGAAGAAGCACATCAGACTGTGTATACAATCCAATGACTGTGAATAATACAATCAAAATATGGAGCTTAAATTCTGAACCCCCAGTTTGGAAAAGACTCATCTGAGCTCCCATTTTCAGGGTGCCCACATAGATTAAACCTCTGGTGAAACCTTGCTGACCATAGTCCCCAGATGTGAGTAGCCTTCCTATCAGACTAAGAGGATTGTAAAGTTGATAATGGCAGGTGTAGTTCATTTAAAATATAACACCTTATCATTTGACCTCCTTTTTGACCTATTTTAAAGTTGTTTCATATTTTAATATATTGTGCTTTATTTTGTATTAAAGTTTTTCTATGCTTTCTTTTGTTACTACTGTTTTTTCCCCTTGTTTTTGTTTTTATGACTTTTTGTGTATGAAATCCAGGATCGATAAGTCCTTAGAGATAGTGACTGGTTTAATAATCATGTAGGAGCTTGTCAGGGAAGACTGGGGGGAATTGGGGCACTAACAATGAACATGAGAAAGAAGAAAATACTCTGAAATTGGTTGTTGTGATGATTGCACAACTCTTCTTAATATGATTGAAATATTAAGTTGTAAGATATGTGAATTTCATGCAAATAAAACTTTTTTTTAAATGACATCAAAAAAAGAGAGGAGGGCTGAGCCCCGGTGGCGTTGTGGTTGTGCGCAGGACTGCGGCCCACAGGGTTGGAGGTTCAAATCCAGCAGCAAGGCTGGGCCTCCTACTCCCACCACCAGAGGGCAGTGAAACCCAAAAAACAAAACAAAAAAAAAAGAGAGGAAAAAAAGGATGTCACAATATTCTTTGAAATTTGTTCTTGAACATAAATTAGCTTAAGTGGAAGGAAGAAATGTTGAAATAAAAGCTGAACAGAAATTTTAAAAAGCAGCTCAAGAAGGCAGTAAAGTATTATAATGAAATGTACAAATACCTGAAATTGGAAGATCAAAAAGAAAGAGCACATTCAGCATTTCTGGATAGGAGAGAACTGAAGAAAAATCCAAGTCTCAAGTTAAAAGATTCTGTGGACAAAATATTGAATGACACAAGAAACATCAAAGTAGGATAGAAGGATTTGCAGGGTCATGGAACCAAGAAAGATTGGTCATCATTCAACCATTTCAGGAGGTAGCATATAATCAACAATTAAAGGCATTTAAGGAAGAAATCCAAGATATATGAAAAGGATTGGTGAAAAACGAGCAGCCTATGGGATACCAATTGAGATGTTTCAACAAAGAGATGCCACATTGACATGTCCACTTGTCAATCATATGGAATTTGATATAGCTTGGCCAACCGACTGGAAGATATCTATGTGCATATCTATTTCAACCAGAGGTGATCTAATGGAATGGGAGAATATCTGGTAGTTTCATTAATATCACATGCAAGTAAACTTTGGCTGAAGGTAATTTAAAACCAATGATAGCAGTCATTGATTTGAAGTTATTGGGATGTGAAACTGTTGATGTCAGGCGCATCTTGTTTAAAAATAGAGAATACCAGTAAAATGTTTACTTGTGTTTTATTGCCTATGCCAAGGCATGTGAACGTGTGTTGTTAGTGGCTAATAAGTCAGCTCTGAGCCATAGTGATGGCTTGTCCTGCACTATACTCACAATTATTCCTATGTGTGAGCCCATTGTTGCAGCCACTGCATCAATCCATCTCATTGAGGTTCTTCATCTGTTTCACTAGCCCTCTGCTTTACTGAGCACGGTCTACTAGGACTGATCTTTTCTAACAATATGCCCAAATTACATGAAAATTAGCCTAACCATTTGTGCCTCTTACGAACACTCTGACTTGCACGTTTTCCAAAACAGATTTGTTTTTTCTTTTATAAACCCATGATACTTTCAACATTCTTTGGTAGCAGCATAATTCACAAGCATCAATTCTTCGCTGGTCTTTCATATTCAGTGTCCAACTTTCCCATGCGTATGGGGAAATTGAAAATACCACAGCTTTCCTTTTGTCAGGTGCACCTTAGTCTTCAAAGTAACATCCTTGCTTTTCATGACCATAAATGTATCTTGGGCAGCAGATTTACCCAACACAGTGTGTTCTTTGCTCCCTGGAATGCTTCTTCCGGGAGCATTGATTGTGGACACAAGCAAGACAAAGTCCTTGATAGCTTCCACCTTTTCTCCATTTTTCATGATGCTATGGGTCTACTTGTGAGGATTTTGGTGTTCTTTACATTGAATTGTGTTTAATAATGAAGGCTGTAATCTTTGATCTTCATCAGCAAGTGTCTCTAGTCTTTGTTATCTTTTTGAGGATATGTATCGTCACAAATTATAGATAACATTGTGAAGAATGGTAATGCTAGAACATTTAGCTGTGCTCATATACCAACTTTACATGGTCCAACAGGCACACATTCGACTGGACAAGGGAATTCTGTGTGATTTAAAATCAAGAAAGGTGTGCTCTTTCACCATCCTAATTCCATCTATATGCTAAACAAACGATCTGAGAAGTTGTGAGAAAGATTCAATAATAACTTGCAATATATGGATGACACAACCTTGCTTGCTGAAGAGACTTTGAAATTACTGATGAAGATAAAATACGACAGCCATCAGTATGGAGTGGCTTTAATATAAAGATTTTGTAATCATGTACTGGTTGACAATACTTTAGAAAGGATGACTGCATGAGATCCTCTTTGGGAGACTCAACTCTAGGCATTCAGTTGAGGCAACGTTGCCTCCAACCTTACTTAGCATAAGGTCATTTCAAGGTGAGACACTGGAAATATCAGAGGAGGGTTAGGGTAGATGAGTAATTAGAATGCCTATTTTATTTTTGGGTACACACTTTCCTTCTAGATCCTGATGTAAACTTCAGAGGACAAGGTGACTCTAATAATGACTATCATTGGATTTCTTGCCAGTCCAGAGGCACAGAGACTTGAGATGAATATATGTTGTAATAAAGAAAACAAAGACAGAAAAAATGTCTTGGGTATCTGAATGCAGTAGATTCAGATTGAACGGCTACATTTATAAATTACTGAGACAAAAGGCAGATTATTACAAGAGATGGAGGGGATGCTCTGCTCATAGTGTATTTATAATAAATCATGACATATTTGCCATTTGGGAACATTACAGTTTCTCCTCCATAAAGCTTTTGTCAGTTAGGCAGAAAGGTAAGTGGAAGGGATTGAACTAGAGAAAAGAAAATCATTATTTTCTTCATTGATCCTGTTTTAACTTGTTCCCATTTCATCGAGCAAGTCACAACAACAGGTAATTGTACATGTGGTTGTTGTTTTGTTGCTAAGTGTCCTTGAGTCAGTTCGGACTCATGCAGAGCCTGCATCCAACAGAACAGCGCACTGCCTGCTCCTGGGCCAGCCTCACAATTGTTCCTATGTTTGAGCTCCTTACTGCAGCGGCATTGTTGTAATCCGTCTTGTCGACAGCCTTCTTTCTGCTGTCCCTCTCCTTTACCAAGTATGATGTCCTCCTCCGGCCACTAAACTCTCCTGTCCAAGGAAAGTGAGACCAGGTCTCACCCTCCTTGCCTCTAAGAAACATTCTGGCTATATTTTTTCCAAGATGGATTTTTTTTTTTTTGTCTTTTGGCAATCCATGGCACCATAATTAAAATGCATCGATTATTCTTTGGTCTATCTTTATAAATGATGATTATTGTTATCTGCCAGTGGGTCAGCTGCTGAGCCATGGTGGCCCATACACAAGGGGAGGAAACATTGCCAGGTCTCATACTGTCCCCATGATTGGTTGCAGATCAGAGCATTATGATCTATCGGGCTTTCATTTTCTGAAGTAGCTCCCCAGGCCTCTGGGGACAGGTGAATGATGGTTTTGCATGAGAGGCATTGGTCAAGAATTTAATCTCTGTCAATGATGGTATAAAAGAATCCTCAAACTCTCTGCCATTCAGTCTGCTGACTCATAGTGACCCCCTACCCTTCAAAGGTTTCCAAAACTGTAACTGTTTTACGTGAATAGAAAGCCACTCGGAGCTCCTGGTGATTTTGAATTACCAAACATGATACTCGCAGCCCAATCATAACTACAGTACTATCAGGATGCCTTGTCTATGGCATGGAAGGTGAGGACTCTACCACTGAATCACTACCTCCCCTATATTTATGTATCGTCTGTTGTTGTTAGGTATCAGTTAGTTTATTTCTACTTGCAACAGCAATACGTGACAGAGTAGAATTGCTGCCCCCTCCCCCAACCCCATAGGGTTCTCTAGCCTGTAATCCTCACAGGAGCGCAATTCCAGGCCTTTCTTGTGGATCCCTTGGGTTTCATTTAGCAGCAACGTGCTTCACTGTCTCACCAACTGAGCTCCTTACTTAGGTATTAAAATTACTGCCATCTGGCTAGTATTTTGACTCATTGGGTTTCTGAAACAGTAGATCTTGAAGGGAGCATATGGCCTGACCTTTCTTACAAGGATTGACTGGTGGGTTTGAACCACTGACCTTGTAGTTAGCATTGCCAGTGCTTAGCTGATAGCTGTCACCAGGCTCTTTGTAGGTAGTAGCCAAGCGTCAGTAAGGTATTTCTTGTAGATTCCTTCAAGAAAGCATTTCCGGTTTGCCCCTTCACACTTGCACTTATTCTGTAAGATCCATATTCTCTGCCCTCTAGCATTTGGAGCCAGAAAAGCATTGTCTGCTCATCAAGGCATGATAGTGCATGAGATGCCAACCTCTCCCCTTGTCCAGCTGCAGCTGTCATCCCAGAGGCTTCAGAACAGAGCTGTCTGTGCAGTGTCTATTTTTCCTCAATGAAACGAGCGTGACCAGTGGGTGGGTGGGCTTACTGACATTTTATATGTAGTGCCTGTATTTCCTTGATCCTAAAACACTCAATAAATAAAGATTTTTAATGTTTGGAAATTCAGGATTTGTCTCCCAAGCAATGCCGAAGGCAGACTAGTAGATGATGGTGTGAGCATTAGGCTTAGAATTATGTGCAGGGTGCTTTTCTAACTGATCACCCACTCGGAGGAGTCTTTTTAAGCTGTGATAGGTAGGTTTATTGTACCAACCTGGCCAATGACCACATGGGGATTAATTGAAGCGTGGAGAGATAAATGGCTCAGCAAGCCTCCCCTGTCTTATCTCTTGCTCTTTGATGATTGGACCATATGTGGCTGCCTTAGCTTGTTCTCTGCCACACTTTGCAAGCTGCACTACCTATGGTAAACTAACTTGTGGACTGTGTTGCTGTAGTTTGAGGATCCTTCAAGACCTGCTTCGCTACCCTGCTGGAGTACATATCACTTGAGCTGGGGACAGTCGGACTGTTGGTGATCTGCCTTGCTGTTTGCTGCCTGAGGCTGGATTACCTGAATTGCTCCACAGAGGACTCAGCTGTCTGCTTCCTTGACTTGCACCTGGTGGCCCTCAAGACTTGAAGGACTGCTGGCATACATACAGAGTCATTTGTATTGCTCCAAATATTAATTAGCTGTTTGTTTCTTATGTTATAGCTGTCTGTATAAATATATATAAAACTATAAGTGTCCTTTGTTTCTCTGCAGAACTCTGTCTACTATATAAGCATAAGTCTCAATGACGTTGACACTTAACTTAAATCTAGATCGTGAATTGGTCTTTAAGGAGCTCTCGTGGTGCAACAATGAAGCACTTGACTTCTAAGAGGCTAACATTTCCAACTCAAACTCAGATTCCAGTCCAGAAAGCCCTAAGTGCAGCTCTGCTCTGCCCCATGGGGCCACTGTGAATCAGAATTGACCCAACAGCACACACCCATCACCACCAATTAGTCTTTACTCTCCCCCCCTTCTTTTAGATGACAGACTTATTCAGCATCAAAATAAAACCCTTTTTTTTTTTAGCATTGAAGATTGCTAGTTCAATGCTGAGTCCATGCATTTTAAAGCAGAAAATTTTCATTTTAGATTAGATGAGAGACTTTTTAAAGAAAAATGTGTGTGGCCAATCCTTGTGCTGAGAACTTTTACTTAGAACATTCAAATGTTTTAGCGAACTTTCCCTCTAACATCTTACTTAAAATGTTTAACATTGCATATAACTAACATAAAATTATATCATGGAAAAAGTGAAAATCATGCCTGCTTCCTTTCCCATGCCTCCATTCTTTTCCTCTTCCCTTCCCCACCCTCCCCAATGGGGAGACCCTTTCACCTCTTCATGCTCACGCAGAGGCATGGCTATGTAGGGTTTTGCTTGTTTTCTTTCTATATATTTTTAGGCAGGGATACTATATTAATCACAAGATTGCCTACATTGGATTGTCATCTTGTACCCACATCTCCTTAGATCTTTTATTATTTTTGTGTTTAAGAGTTCCTAGGCAAATTGTCCTCCTAATAGTCTCTCTCTGCATCTTTTTGTGAGCAGGCTGTCCACAGACAGAACATGCTGTGATTGGGTGCCCAGGGAGTCAGGAGGGCCTCTCCTTCCGCCATCGCCCCCAACCAGCTCTTACCCAATGACTGCTGGGGGTGAGGCGTGCCTGGGTGGTGTAGCTCACTAGAAGGTAGCCACTCACAAGTGCCTCAGGGAAAAAGGCCTGGTGGTCCACTTCTGAAAAACCAGCCTCCAAAAACCACAGTGTGGAGCACAGCACTGTGCTACTCCGAGACACTTCTATGCACTGGGATGGACTCAATGGTAACTGGTTACGGGTTAGATGCCAAAGTCTACATTTCTGCTCTTGCCTCATCATCAATCTTCTGCATATGACAGTCAAGGATTCCAGGTAATTTTCTGCCTGTGTTTTCTTTTCAATACTAAAAACAACATGCATTAGACTTCTTGGTACATAGATACTTGCATATTTACCAAAGGTAAGGTTACTGAGTAAAAGGTATCTCCTACTTCAGCCTAGTGAGTTTGAACTAAATCATCTCTACCCCATCGAGATGAAATGATGGACCTTTTTTAGAAACATGAGGAAGTATTTAAAATAAGTAAGAAAAACAATTTTGGTTCTTTTAATGAATATTTGATTCTTAATTAATTCTTGTGAGATGCAGTTTCTGCACTAGCGTCTAGGTATCCATTGGTGAACATGACTGAAACTGATCCTGTCCTTGTGGAGCTTGTCTCGTGGAAGACACATCTTTGCAAACTGGATAAGTAAAGAATAAATAGAGCGCTCTGAGAGAGAATCCTTGGGAAGACAAATTTGGAATGGAAGGTTAGGACCAACACTCTAGAGTAGTGACTAGTATTAAAGAATGAGAAATGATTTTCATTCCTTAGATTCATTACACGACCCTACATTTCTAAGGGATTTTATCTTGCTCTATTTGAATTGAACAGCAGTGGCTGTAGAGCAACAATTCTTTTGCTGACACCCCTTCATTAGCAGTCTCGTTTTCTCTCTTTCCCTCCAGCTCTCTTTCCCCTTCACGTTTGTCTGCTCTACAAACCTAGATAGTATTGGCAAGGTGTGGCATTTTCTGATTTCTTAGCTCCAGGCTAAGCTACTAGAAGGTGATCTTTGGTGAGGAGCTGAGCAGTGATGGTAGAACAACGTGAGATACTTGAGAGACATTTCATGTTGGCAGGAGAAGCGTTTGCCTAATATTTCCCTCCGAGATATCTCAGGGTTTCTATCGCCTCTCCAAAACCCTATATTCGCTGCCCTCCAGTGGATGATGAGTCATAGTGACCCTGTAGGGCCGAGTAGCACCGCCCCTGCGGGCTTCTGAGACTCACTGTTTACGGAAGTAGACAGCTTCAGTTTCTTCCCCATGGAGTCACTGGTGGTTTCAAACTGCCGACCATGTGGTTTGCAGCTTGACGGGCACCCCACGACGCTACCACTGGATAAGACTAGTTAACTGAGGTATGACAAAAGACAAGGGAGCAAAACGGGATCAGAGAGACCAGGAAAGGATCCAGGGACACTCGGTAGGCATTTTATTAGTATATGTTGAATGAGGAATACATTGCTTTTGCACCAACCATTGGATTCTCTATGAGGATGATAGTCTAATGCTTACAATTTTTCTTTTTGTCCTTTACCTGCCTTCCAATGCTAAACATTCAGGTAAGAATATACACCATCTTTTTGCGGGTGTGTGTGTGTGTGTGTGTGTGTGTGTGTGTGTGAGAGAGAGAGAGAGAGAGAGAGAGAGATAATGCACATATAGGGTGGGCAAACCCAGGACCTTTTTGGTTTATAGGGCATATAAGAAGATGGGGCTTGGAGCTATTGGTGTGGTAAACATAGTAAAAAACTGTAAGTCCTTGAGATTCGACCTGTGGATTGCCACATTTACAATACAGAAATGCCAGTGCTGGAATTGAGCATCCAAAGCCGCCCTTACTTTGCCTGATGAAAACCAAGTTGTTTCTCAGAGGCTTAGAAAATAGCTTCGATCGTCGTTCCAACCAGAAGGTGGTCAGTGCACCCTCCACCAAGAAGCTCGTGTGTGATCTGGGTTGAGAAGGGCATGTTTGGTTGGGAAATGAAGAGCCTTTTCAGTGAGAGGGAGAAGGCCGGCTGCTTCTGTCCTCAAGTCAAGTCACAGCAAGTAGTCTGGACAAGGTTACGGCTTGCCAGAGAAATGACAAAAAAGACTGATTGACACTGAACTTAGGATAAATTGAGGGAGACCCGTTGTGTGTGAAACACACGGGAAAAATACTGGCTAAAGTGCTGTCAGATGTGGGAGAGAAGGAAAATAATTGGAGGTCAGACTCCAGAGATGCAATGTGCCATGAGAGAAACTAGGGAAGCAAAGCAATAAGTAGATAATAGTAATAATAGCAGTGCCGGTTACCAGGCACTTATGAGAGAAGAATTCGCTTTTCAGAATTTGAAGGAGGAAGGAGCAGTGGAGAAGCTCAAAGGAGGCTTTAAAGATTTAAAATTAGACCTAGATATCAGGGGTCGGGCGGTGGGCTGGGAAAATCCTCTTGGCTAGAGTGTGATCTCACCAGTCTAAGAATTGTTTATTTCCCCCTGTTTTGTGCTCCCTATCTTTTCAGACCCTTCTGACACCTAGTTGACAACAAACCTAGTGTAAAGGAGAGAGATGGGTCGGGGTTATGAGTTGGGTGGTTTCAAACCACCAGCAGCTCTGAGGAGGAAAGACTGGCCTTTCTGTTCCCCTGAACAGCTACCATCTCCGAAGCCCACCAGCGTGTCACTGTGAGTCAACATGGACTGGATGGGCAGTGAGTTTGCTTTGAGTTTGGGGGAGCTTGTCGCCCTGGGCCAATCTCTGCAGAGGTGGAAACTTTGACCACCAGCAAGTTTCCTGCTGTAGACTTGCTGGCCAGGTGGGCTGTGCTATTAAGGTCTGGAGCACAAGCGTCTAAGGGCTATGTATATATTCTTCAAAATGTTCTGTGCTTTCCTAGAAGCAGAAATCTGGAAGTAGACGACAGATTTACACCCTTTGGAATCTCCATGGCCTTTCAAGTGTGATCTGAGGGCACTTAGGTTCACCGAAGTTCTCTGGCACTGTTCCCAGTGTCTGGAGATGCCTAGGCCTTTTCCTTCCTTTTATTTGGATTTTTTTCCCCTGAGTTCTGAGACCAGCGGTTGCTAGGTCTTCCTGTCCTTCCTGATCCCAAGGTCTCTGGCCCCTCCCCCAGGACACTTTTGGAAACTTTCTGAGCAAGTAGAGAACCAGCTTAATTTTTTCCTTGTTTGTTTAGATCAATGGAAATTTTATGTGGCCTGGAGGAAAGACTAGAGTATTCCCACGATCACACTGAGTTCTATATAGCAAGGCTGTGTCCATCTTGGCACACAGCTCTACTTAGCCTTGCTTTGCAGATGTGGATACAATGGATTCTGTTTTAGCAAGAAATCATGTTTGAGAAATACTTTCTGGCAAAACCCTGTCCATTTAACAGTTACTTCCAAAAGATGTACTTCAGCAGCTCCCCTTAAACACTGATATCATGCTTAAACTTTTTAAAAGAAATTTTTTATTTTAGATTTATAGAAAAGGTATGAAGCCAGTGCAGAAAGTGCCTATATACTCCATGTCATTTCTCGCATGAATAACATCTCACATACATTGGTGCTGTACAGTTATGGAAACTCCTTGTGGATCTTCCTCTTTATCCCGACCAGGCACGACATCTTTTCCGTGGAACTTTTGAAAACACCTCCGAGGTATAGTTGTTAGGTGTCGGAGAGTCTGTTCCTATTCATAGAGCCTTATCTGCAAGAGAAAGAAGCACCGCCCAGATCTCTGCCAGCCTAGCGGTTGACTGTTCTCATGTTTGAGCCTATTGCTGCAACCACTGTGTGAATCCATCTTGTCAGCCCCTCCTTCTTTCTCCCTGCCCTCCATTTTACCAAGCATGAAATCCAAATCAGAGGGACTGTTCTCTCCTGACAACACATTCTAAATAAGACAAAATCTCACCATCCTTGTCTCCAATGAACCTTCTGTCTGTACTTCTTCCAAAATAGATTTGTTTTATCTTCTGGTAGTTCATGGTATGTTTAATATTCTTTGCCATCCCATAATTCAGATGCATCCATTTCTCCTTGATAGTAAAGAAGTACCAAAGTTAATGAAGTTAATTTAATCATGTTTTTCTTTTGAGCTAGTGCTGATGGCTTACCAGAGCGCAATGGCAAATGGTGTCCAAAACTGATACAATTTTTATTGAGTATTTGTACATCATCATCATTAATAAGTATTTTGAGCTTGGTTTCTTGGTTTAGAGGGGATGTAAGAAGATGGTGCTTGGAGTTATTGTTGTCATAAAGATAGTAAGAAACTATACATCCTTGAGATTAGGCTTATGAATTGCCATATTAATAATACATGGTTGTAGATTTTACCCACTTCTTGAAATACTGTGTTATTATATCTGTGACCTCCATTTCAGTTATGGGAGTCAACTCTTTTTCTTCCTTTTTTAAAAATAATTTTATTGGGGGCTCATACAGTTCTTATCACAATCTATCCATTGGGCAAAGCACATTTGTACATTTGTCACCATCATTTTTTTTTCTTGCATCACTGCCCTGGTGGGAGTAGGAAGCCCAGCATTGCTGCTGGAGAGAACTGCGGCTAGATTTGAACTGCCAATCCTGTGGGCCGCAGTCCCGCACACAACCACTACGCCACCGGGGCTCAGCTACCATCATTATTTTAAAAACATTTTCTTTCTACTTGAGCCTTTGGTATCAGCGCCTCATTTTTCCCCCTTCCCTCCCTCCACCATGAATCCTTGATGATTTATAAATTGTTATCAGTGGGTGAAAGGAGACAGTGGGTCAGTGGAAGTCAATTCTTTTATAATCTTTTAGCTTCGAAGTCAGTCACAGGCAAGGACTATTTAAAAGATTTCAGAAGTACATAGCCTTTTGAATTCCATGTCAAACATTAAAAAGAACATTTTAGTATATTCTAATAGAATTTTTTTAACTTGATAAATTCAGACCTTCCTGCAACAGGTAAAATGTCATTTTGTATTACAGTTACTCTGGACATTTAAGATAGATGAAATCAGTTTGAACAATAGGCTTGTGTTTTAATGACGAATTAGCAGCTGTGTAGTTACCATAATGCTCCTCATCTATTCTGTCCCACCAGCTGTACACCTCTATCCACCCAGTGGCAAAGACATTGCCACCACCGCTCGTTTCCATTGTTGTGGTCACTGCTGGGTGCCCGGTTGTTGTTAGGCGCCATCGAGTGGGTTCTGACCCATGGCAACCCTGTGCACAACAGAAGGACACACTGCCTGGACCTGTGCCAGCCTCCGAATTGTCTAAGCCCATCGACGTGGCCACTGTGCTGACCTGTCTAGTCAGAGAGCTTCCTTTTGATCACAGCCCTAGTACTTGACCAAAATTGGCCTGATGTTCCCCTTCACAGACTAGACTCTCATAATAACACGTCAAGTTTGGAGGCTGCATTCTTTTTCATGCAATCCAGCTTCTCCGACTGTTTGCTCAGCATATCATAAGTATGGTGAGAGGACACAGTCCTGGTGCACACAACAGGGCAAATACTGAAGCAATATTCTTGAATAGAAATAAAGATTGACTCTACAGAGAGTATCCTTGAGTTCTTTACTATAATAAGTATAATTATAAATATAAGCATAAACAGCGATTACAAATGCAAAACCAAACTCACTGCCACTGTAATAATTGTGACCCATAGCGACCCTATTGGACAGGGTAGACCTGCCCTGTGAGTTTCCAAGACTGTATGGGATGGGAGTAGAAAACCCCGTCTGGTGGCTTCAAACTCCTGATCTTATGAATTGCAGCCCAATTCATAACCACTCTGCCACCAAACTAACAAAAAAAACCACAACACAACAAACCCCCTACTGCCCCTACTTGTAGCAGCTCTGCTACGGAGACCATCAATCTTAAACAGGAGCAGACAGCGTTATCTCTTTCTCCCCCAGAGCAGCTGGTGGGCTTGACCTGCCAACTAGCAGCTGTCAGTTGGGACTAGCAGCTCAAAGCTTAACCCTCAGCTTTTAAAACAAAACAGAACTGGCAATCAAGACAAGTTTTTATAAGGAAAAAATATTATTTCTGTAACAGAGGGGTGAAGGGGAGACAGACCAAGATAGGGACAGACAGACTCTAACACATGTTGCTTTAGAATGGAGAAAAGGAAAGTGGCAACCCTGGGGAAGACTTCGCATAGCTTTAGGGACATGAGCGGCTGGCCTCCTCGGCCAATCTGCCCTTTCTAGTCAATGAAAAAGAAATAGGATTTGAAGTTCCTTTTGAAATGGGGCCGGCTAATTTGGCCCCTCCCACGAGCCTAGGGTCTGTTATATCTCAGTTCCTTGAGTAGCTCTCTGAGACCGACCACAGCCAGCAGAGGCTGAAATAAATAAATAAGTAAACAACAAACGAGAAAAGAAGGAAACCAAAGCTGCCACTCATGGAAGAGAGCAGGGGTAAGAGCGAACTTGATTTGATCTGAATCCTTAAACAAAAATGAGAGAGAGAGAGAGAGAGAGAGAGAAACCCTGAATGAACTTTGCCACCCTCTTCCTTCTGAGAGTAGAGAAAGAATTTTGGGCAACATGTTAGGAGCAAAGCCTGGGTTTTGTTTTGTTAAAGGTGGCCTCTGGAGCAAGTTAGGGGCTCATGAATATTCAAAAGCGATCTGTATTCAAGGCTGTACTCTGGGTTTTTGAGAGGCAATCGACTTCTTTAGTCGCTTGTAGTTTCAGCGGCAGCTGCCCTTTCCTCAGTCTGCAGCTGGTGGGGCAGCACCGCAGGGTCGGCGGGGAAGGGTGGTTTCTTGAAGATGCTGGTCTCCCTGGATAGATTTGTTTTGTTCTGGAGTTTCCTGTTCTGAAATTAGCAGAGGAGGCTTTGCTGAAGAAAGACCTAGACTTTTTACTGTGGCAAGAGGTTGTCACAACAGGACCTGAAAGTTGCATGCCTTGCAAAAGGCGGAAAGTTTCTTGGTATGTGTCTGGGAACTCTCTCTCTCTCTCTCTTTCTGTGTGTGTGTGTGTGATGTGATGTTGGAGAGGGAGGAGGAGGAGGATAAGATAACATTAACAGCAGCAAAACCCCATTGGATTTCCAAGGCTGTAATCCTTGTGAAGTACATACCACCCCCTTCTCCTGCAGAACAACTTAGGTGAGCAGTTGAGCACCTTAATCATTGCACCACCACGGCTTCTGGGAGGAAAAAAAAAAAACCTGTTCTCTGATCTTTGACTGGCTACATGCAGTTTTTGCCTGAGAACAGCAAGAGCCGCCTGGTCTACACAGATGCCGTGCAGAGCCTGTCTTTTACCTCTTTTGGGCATTTTCGGCCAGGAGGGGAGAGCCAAGGGCTGAGCAGCATGTGGCAGCCAGGAAGAATCTCTGCAGTTGGTGGCGGGCGGGTACCCAGGCGGCTCTCCTCTGCCATCCGC